>JAVSCE010011078.1:0-32095 GCA_032199065.1 Smutsia gigantea
GGAAGGCCCCGCATCTGGCCCAAAGGAAAGGAGAGTGGCTATGCAGGCCTCTCTGTAGTTCATTTTCCTCCCAAAAATGTTTCTAAAGCCTCAGGTATCTGTTACGGCTTGTCTGTGGGGACAGCCCAGTATTAGAGGACAAGCTCCGAAATGGAAACCCTCCTTTAAAATGTGTTTTGTTTCCTTGTACCAGTCGAAGCCCTAGAGCAGCCCAGGGGAGCGGGCTTGCTCCCGAGTGTGACGGCCCCACGCCCAGTGTGTGTCGGGGGCCTTACTCAGAGAGCCAGGGGGTTGTGATCTCTCTCGTTGCCTCACGAGCCCCAGACAGCAACTCCCAAACCCACCTGGCCATAGGGGTCCAAATCACCAAGCACCCAAGCAGTGGGGATGCGGGTCCCCCAAGGTCTGAGTTGGGACCAGGGCAGAGGGACAAAAGTGGCCTGCCAGGGACATTTTTGACAAAACTGGAAGAAGGGGCAGAGGAGAAAGGCAGGCTGAAAGTGTGGAAACACCTCACCCCCCACCCCCAGCTGCTGCCCCTCTTGGTTCTCCTCCAGGCAGGTGGGGTGGATGGCTCCCCCATGGCCCTGGCCACCCAGGCTCTAGCCCGCTGTGCTCCGTGGAATGCGCTCCCTCCCAGTGGGATACCTCCTACGCGTGCTCACCACTGCTGACTGCCCTGCGGTTGGCTGTGTGACTCCTCTCCAGACTGGAAGCTCCTGGAGGGAAGGAAACTTGGCTGAAGTCCAGTGCCCACCCAGCCTGGCACGTATTGAATGCTCACAAATGTTGTTTGAATGTACTTACTGTCAGAAGTAGGGGAAAATGACCTCGCTTGCATCACTGGGGGATAACTGTTGTTAACATGTTCCCTCTTTGCCAGACTTTTTAATAACCCTTTTTTACGTATTTGAATATCTAGTCTGTATAAATTTTTCAAATTCCTCACCTCTCAAACATTACTTTTTATACTTTTTGATACTTACATATTGTTATATCCTGTTTAGTTAATGGATCTTATTTGACATTTAGGGTTTCTTTTTTTTTGTATATGGCTCTTTTAGATAATGTTACATTGAAATTATGCACAGATTTATACACTGCTGGATTCTTCTTGGGAAGAGAATCGCCTGGCAGGCAATGCATGTGAACCCCTAGCAGGGCTTATACCTAGAGCCGGCTGGCTGTCCAGGGGGAGGGCCGTAACGTGCTTCCTGTGAGCGTGCATTTCTTGTTATTTCCTAGAAATGAAATTACTGAGTCAGGAGTATGAATGTCTAGCATCTTGTGTGTTTCCCTCCCCCCCATTTTATTGAGATATAATTGACATACAGCACACTGTGTAAGGTTAAAGGGAACAGCATCATGCTTTGACTTCCATATATGGTGAGTGATGACCACAATATGTGTTTCTGATACATCTGTTTGAGCCCATCAGTGAGCAAAGTGCCCCTTGCCTGGTCTCTTTGTGGCAAAGACCTTCTCCCAGGTTATCCTTTGGCTTTTATTTTTGCTGCTGCTGATGTGTGTTTTTGAGGAGCATGTTTTTTATTTTTATTTTACTTTATCTTTGTGTGTGCTTTTCAGTAAGGGAGTCTTGGCTGTACTCCTGAGCCTGTGGCGAGAGCCAGAGTGGGCGTGGCTGCGGCCCCAGAGGAGGAGGAGATGGGGGGGGCCCAGCGCCGGGCCGTGGGGATGCTCTGAGCTGGTGAGGGCCAGACAGGAGGCGGGAGGGAGGGGTTGGTTGGACCCCTTCTGCATTGGCTTTGATCTCTGCAGAGGGAGGTTGAAAGGCGTAGGTGGAGAGAGGGTCCCCAGGTCCCCAGCTCCCGCACTGTTTGCCAGCCTTCTCCCCTTGAGTCCCCCTTCTTCCTAGGAGGGAGCAGGTGTGATCACCTCCACCCACAGACTGGCGGGAGGAGCTTGTCTGGGTCAGTCAGCTGATGAGTGGCGGGGCTGGGTTCAGAGTAGGCTCACACGAACCGCACACCCTTGAGAATTGCTTTCCTCTCTGAGCCTCCATTTCCAGTAGATACGGGGAAGTGGCACCTCTCTATTCCCTCTGCAGCTTAGTGAGTGAGTGTCCTTTCTCTCTTGTCTGCCTCTGTTTTTCCTACCTCTGGAAGGACCCCCCAGTGGTCCAGGAGCTTCCAGCGGAAGCAGGGTTGGCCACAGGACTAGGAGAGCCCCCTTCCTTCCTGGGCATGGCCCACACACCCTCCCCCATGCCCACACTCTCCCCCACCAGGAGCCGACACCAGCAGGAACACAGCCTTCTGGATGTCACACTGGTGCAAAGTCTGAGCTGGCAAACGGGGACAGCACATGAGGTGAAAAGTAGTCTGCACATCCAGTGAGCAGGCTTGATTGGAAAGAGCAAAAGCCATTGTCCCAGGTACGGACAGAGTCCAGAGAGGCGCCCCCACTGCCCCACTGCCTCCAGTGGTCTGTAATCTTCCTTTGCTCCTGCCTGCCGGTTCCCAGAGCAGCCCCCTGAGCCAGGGGTGGGCTTCCATCACTTCCACCACTAGGTGCCAGACACTTAGTTACCTGATTTTATTTAACCCTCAGCCGACCTGGGCTGTTACTCCCTTTGATAGATGAGGAAACTGAGAGTCAAGTGCCCAGGGCTCCTGCCTCATCCTGGTGAGATTTGAGTCTCTAGCCTCAGACCAGTCCCAGGTGACCCGGCTGGGCTGCAGGCAAAAACTCCTTTCACCTGGTAGAGGCTGTTTGATTCCCAGCTGTGCCTCCGTTTCTGCAACTCCTAAACAGTCGTTGACAAAAAGGGACAACAGCCCCAGGTATTGGGAGGATTGAACAAGTTACTGCGTGAAACCCACTTTGATGGCGGCTGTGCCCTTAGGAAGAACAGCCCATGGCTACTGTCACACCCCGGAGCTCCTTGCCTGTAGCAAGTGCGACTCAGCCACGCCCGCTCCTGCCCGGGAGCCTGGAAGGCCTCTGTGCCCTGGCAGTGGAGAGAAGGTGGCCTTTTTAAAACCTTTCTGGGGACAAGTCAGTAATCCATATCTAAAACCCTAAATTACATTTCTTTTGACCCCAGAGGCTCATTTCTAGGAACCAGTGCTCAGAAGTAATTAAGACAGGCCCAAAGATGGAAGTGCTAAGGTGCTCACCGCAGTGTTGTCAGGGAAAGCGCAGAGGCAGAAAGTACGGCTTCAGCAGTCAGGACTGGAAATAGGTGCAAGGAAGGATGGAACTGCGAGACAGTGAGACACAGGTAGCTCTGGACAGTCAGGGTAGGAAGCTGCATTTATTGGCATGACATGAAATGTGTAACATGTTTCAAACGGCTTTATTCAGGAATAATTTACACATCATTGCAAACATACAGGTCGATGTGTTTTGGGAATTGTGTATGCTTGTGCAGTTACCACCCCCTGGGGTTAGGATATGGGGGCCAGCATATTTGTGGGTGAAAAATAAAACAGGGTGTAGGACAGTGTGCATCATCGGGTCCTCTTCAGTGCGTTGCCTGTGTGCTACTAACACCGCTCACAGGATGGAAAAGGACCGGAGAGAATATACCAGAATGTTGACGGGGTGCCCTCTGTGCCGAGGTCGCGGGAAGACTGACCGCGTTGCTTGCCCTGGGCTCAAGTCCTCAGTGGCTCCACATCACCTTCAAGATGAAGAGAGCAGAAGTGTCACCGCAGGGTGGTGACCGGGCTCCCCACACCCACAGACACACACAGCCCATCTATTCGAGTTGGGAGCTGGGCTCCCCTGTTGGCCAAGTGGTCCGTGCTCACATGCAGGAAATACACAGGCGATGTGCAAAGGTGTGAAGACAAAACTAAAGTGACCCACGACCCAGGAATAAAAACCCTGGGAGCATTTTGTTGGATTCTTTGCAAATGGCAGCTCTCCGTATCGGTTATGACTAGGGGGTCGCCAGGCAGGGGCAGGCTGGAGGGACATTTGGGGAAGAGGGAAGCACGTGTTGCCGAAAGTTGGCATTCCCAGACCCTGGTGGTTTTGAGGGATTCAAGATGTTAACGTCATTTCAGAAGCACTGAGGGTATCAGGATGGTTTGTCTCTGTCCCTCATCACTCAGGATCACACATCTCTGGGGTGCCCGATGTGTGCCTGCGGTGCGCCAGGCCTTCCCTAGTTCAGTGTCGCTAACGGTTTCAGGCAGGGCGGCAGCATCTGGCTCAGTGCCCACCTTCCCCAGCTTCCCGCGTCCTCCGAGGCCAGATTTGCCCCGGTCGTTCCTGACAGCTCCCCGGCAAAGGGTGGGGAGTAGGGAGGTGGGGTGCATGGGGGGGCATGGGTGGTCTGGAGCGAGGCCCAGGCTTGGGAACCAGCGCTGCTCACACTGAGCTGGGAAGGTCTTCGCGAGCCCGTGCTGTGTGGCAGTGTGCGCGGCACTGGGGACCTACCCCCGGCTCACAGTACGGGCTGTGCTGAAATCCGGGCAGCTTCCTGGAGGTGGCCTGCTCTGCTCACCTAGGTCAGGAGAGACTCACAGAGGAAAGAGGGCCTGAGACTTGGGGGCAGACATACCTGGGTGCAAATCCTGCCTCCACACTTACTAGCCATGCAGCACCAGAAGGTCACCTCTCTTCTCTGCACCTTAGTTTTCTCATGTAAAATGGGGCCATAGTGATAGACAGGACAATGAAATAAAGAAGGAATGGTGCTTGGTGGGGTACCTGACGTGCTTTCTTGGCAAATGGCAGTGCTTCCCATGTATTATGGTTAGGAAGCTCCTGGGCCGGGGCGGGAGGAAGGGCATTTGGGACAAGGGAAGCATGTACAGCAGAGACCTGCGGTGCCCACCACTTGGTGGCTGGAGCAGTACCTCAGAGGTCAGCTTGGCTGGGCTGGAAGCTGTGGGCCTGGAGGGGGCGGGGGCTGAAGGGGTGCCCGGAATGCCTCAGCGTCGCGGGGTGTGGGGACCAGGTCAGGGCAGAGTCGGGAAGCCACGGAGGAGGCTGCGGTGGTGGGCCCCCAGACAGAGACCTGCGCTGGGCCGGGTCTCTGGGGCTGGCGAGGGAGGAGGATGTGGCAGGAGTCTGAGCTTCCAAGAGATACTCTCCCCGTTTCCCTCCCTACACCTTCCCCTCTTCTGGATTATCCCTGTAGCCTCTTAACTGCCTTCATGTTGCCACGTGTCCACCACAGTTTAGTCTCAAAAAGCAGCCAGATCTTAAAGACAAGTCACACTCAGCCCTTCCTCTAATATCTCCCAATGACGGTTCCTCCCAAACAGAAAGATGGGTTCTTTCAGTGGCCCTCAAGGCCCCTCGGGCCCCTTCTCCCCATTCTCTTTCTGCTATTCCCTCAACACCTCACGTACACGTGCCCCAGGACTCTTGTACTCACCGACTCCCTTCCCTGGACGGGCTTCCCCCAGGCACCTGTACCCACCAATGCCAGCTTGTCAGAGAGGCCATAGCAGCCCACCCGGTCCTCCCAGTCCAATCTCCCTCCCTGCTGCATTTTTGAACAGCCTGATGTAATTTCTTTATTATTCTTCATCTCTTTACTTGTTCGTTTTCTCCCACTAGAATGTCAGCTCCCTGAAGCCAAAAACTGTCTGCTTCCTTCACAGCTGCATGCATTTCCAGACCTTGAAGCAGGGCCTGGCATGTAGTAGGTGCTCAGGCATTTGTGAATGCATGATGGGGGTGCTGTGGGTGATGCTGAGCGCTTGGCTGGTGTCTTTCCAAGATGATTTCTTTGTGTGTCGGGTCGAGCAGGAACTCTCTTATCCGTGAATTGTCATCCCTCTTGCCTCAATATCTGCCTGTGCTCTTGGCCTGGCCCCGGCGGGGCAGGTGGCCCTGAGGTATCCTGTCTAGAGAGGCCAATGATGGCTACCTCCCATAGAATGAACAGAGCGGGTGCTGGAGAGAGCAGATTTGGAAGGTCTTTCTAGACCAGTCCTTAGAGATGGTCTTTCCCAAGATCTTTATTGAACAGATGAAGAAACTGAGGCTTAGAACTGGGGGAATGTCATACTGCAAGGGCACAGAGCAAATGTGTATAAGCACAGAAACCAGGTCCCTTGCTCAGGCAACGTCCAGTTAGCAGAGACTATTACGAATGAGAATACCCAGTATTGGCAATGCTGTATAGTGTGCATGGGGTGGGGGTGGGACCCTGTTTTTTTGCTGCCAATTATTTTTAATCTGTAATACAATTTTAAAGAAGGAGAACATGGGGCAACCTGGGAACTCTCTTCCAAGTACAGTGAACTCAGGACTCCTCATCCAGGCTGGAATTTCTGGATGCTTTTCCCACAGGCATTTCACTTCTCAGGCCTGACTGTATCTGATGAAGGGTTTTCCCTGCTGCTTGCACCTTTGTGACCTCTGGGCATAGCAAGTGACCGGTGCAGAAAGCTCATCCACACCCGGCCCCGCTGGCCCTACAGGAGGTCCTGGTGCCCGCATGCACGTGCCCAGAGAACAGATGTGTGGGGGTCCAGGTTCCCGGTGACTTACAAGTCCCCGAACTGAGCGTGAAGCTCCGAGGGTAACTCACTCTGCCCCTGAGGAGCCCACTGCGGGCAGCCAGATGTTCAGTCCAGTCTCCGGTGCAGAGCTGGAGTGGCTGGGCGGGAGGGAGGGTGTCAGGGAAGGAAGGAGGGCCTGAGGCTCGGGGGCAGACATGCCTGTGCGCAGACCCTGCCTCCGTGTTCACCAGCCATGCCATGTTGGAAAGGTCACCTTTCCGTTCTTGGGACCAGTGAATACTTGGGTACTTTAACCCGATGAGTCACAGGCATGTGGCATTGTGTACCCTCAGATGGTGGGGCAGGACGTGCCAAGTATACTTCCTAACAGTTGGAATCTGCATCTGAACGTGGTTTTCAGTGGGCAAATGGCATTCCCCTGGTTTACAGTTACCACATTGGATCCTGGCTTTGTGGGCAGTTGAGGGATCCTTTACTCATTCCTTCAGAAAATGTGTATTGAGCACCTACTATGTGCTAGAGTCTGCTGGCCACAGGGGATGTCACAAAGAGTAGATGGCAGCTGTGGTCTCTGCCTGCAGGGAGCTGATGTTGTTTTCCATGGTGTCCATGTGTCATCGTGTATTTAATCAGTCCCTTCAAGGACCTTGGGTTGTTTCTAATTGTTTGCAGGCGCGAACAAACCTGTGACCTGTACAGACGGCGCTTGTGGGTAGGATGAACTAACAGGTGGGATTGTGTGAGCAAAGGGTCTGTGATTTTGAAAGGTGCCATTCCCTCGCCCTCCCCCCCAACCCCGGAGCAGTGCCGCCGCGGGAGAGGTACCTGTTTCCTCCCAGCCTTCTCAGAACATATTGCCAAAGTGTTGGATTTTTACCAATCTGACAGGTGAGAGATGCTATCTGAATGCTTGCAATTGCATTCCTGTACTCACACAAAGATCTTCAGTCTTGCTTACATATTAAGGATCACTTTTTGCATTTTGGCCCATTTTCTTTTGTACTGTTGGTCTTTTTCACCATGATTTCTGGGCGCTCTTTTCAGGCTAGGGAAGTTAGACCTTTGGGATCAGAGAGACACAAGAGTTACCCCAAGTTGTCACTGCTATTTTGACTTTCTTGATGGTATTTTGGGGGATGAAATGGAGAAACTTATTTTTCAAGGAGTCAAGTCATCTTCCATTTTATGGCTTCTGGATTTCATACATAACTAAGAAAACTTTCCCAACTCTAAGGCTAAGAAGGAATCCACCCATGTTTTGTTCTGAACATTTATGGGTTTTGCTACTTTACATCTGGAGTTTATCCCTGGGGCATATTCTGAGGTATGAACCCCGCTTTTTCTATTCCAGTTGCCCAAAACCTTTGCGAAAAGACCCATTTTGCTTTCCTGATGGGAGACACTGCCTTTCTTGGGCACAGAAGCACCAAATTACATCGTGGTAGTCTTTATCTCATAGCCCTTGTTGTTCATATGCTATGACCACATTGTTTTAATTACTGAAACATTTACAGTATGTCTCAGTCTAAAAAGCCAGTCCTCCCTCATTTGTTCTTCCTTCTCAGAATTTCCTTGTACTCCTTGCTCGTGTGTTTTCTGTATGAACTTTAGAGTCAATTTGTCAAATTCCAGAATCATGTAGAATTTATAAATTGGCTTAGAGAACATGGATATCTTTATGAAGCTGAATCCTCTATCCAGAAACATAATATGTTCTTCTGTTTGTTCAAATTAATTTTGTGTTCTTTGGGAAAAAAAATTTGCTCCCATAGATTCTGGGACCCTAAGTCTTGGGGTGATGGTTGTTCTGAGTGGTGTCTCATCTTTCATTATATCTCTTGGTTGTGTGTGTGTGTATCCTACCACCTTCCAGTATTCTTTTATTAGTTATAGTTTTTCAGTAGTTCCCTTGATTTTTCCAGATACACAGTAGTATCACATAAAAATAGCAATGGTTTTAACTACTTCTTTTCTGTTTTATACCTCTGATTTCTCTTGTCATATTGCTTTGATGAATACCTCTGGTGCCATGAGGGTACTCCCCTGAGTACAAAGCTGGCTTCTGGCTTTGGAGTTTATATGTATAATTCTGTTAAAGATTCCCAATTCATCCAGAAGGAGTATTGGAAATTTTGTCCAATGTTTTTAGCATCTCTGGGAGTGATCATGAGATTTTTCTCCTTAGATCTGTGAATACAAGGTCTATGAATCTATGAATGATTGCCTAATATTGATCGAACCATCCTTGCATTCTGGGAATAAACTCCATTTGGTTTTGATGTTTTATTCTTTTAATGTGCTGTCAAATTCTATTTGCTTATGTTTTATTTAGGATTTTTACAATAATATTCATAAATGATACTGGTCAGGATAGTGTATCTTATGCAGGCTTTGTCAGGTTTTGGCATCCATGTTATGTTTAAAATTTTTTAATAACTTTTCCTTCTCCCATTTTGCTATTGAACACTATAAAAAGCATTGGAATTTTCTGCTGTTGAAGTTTGTTAGAATTCCCCTCTAAAAATGCCTCACCCTGGTGCTTCTGTTTTTTAATGATCTTTTGTAATTCTATTTTTTTTAAGAAAGTTTGCCTGTCTAGACTCTCTTCTGGGAATAGTTTTGATTTATTAGATTTGTCTAGAAATTTTTTTTTCAGGTTTTAAATTTTATTTGCAAAGTACTATCTTATGATTAAAAAAGACTTTCCTCTGCTTCTTTGGTTTCTTTCCCATTTGGCATTTCTTAATTTGCACTGGAGTCTTTCTCCCCATCCCCCTATTCCCTTTTTTCTTAATTAGGTTAATGACAATTTATGTATTCTGTTGACTCTTTTCCAAAGAGCCAATGTTTTGCTTATTTCTTAGTTCTACTGCTTATCTGTTTGCTAACTTATTTCTGTTTTAATCTTTACTAGTTCTTTCCTTATTCTTCCTATTTATTTTGTGGTTCTTTTTCTAACATTTTTAGCCTGCTGCTTTATATTTATTTTTATCTGTCCTGTTTTACTTGTTACATATATTGGAGGCTATAAATATTCTTCTGATTATTTCTGAAGCTATAACCTATAGATTCAGATTCATGGTGTTTTGATTATGGTTGTTTTCTAGAAATCCTATAAATTTAATTTGCTGTATCCCCCACCTTTTGACTCGAGTTTTTTTTCATTTCCAGACTTTAAAATTAACATCTAGTCATACTGCCTTGGAATTATAAAGTATCTGTATTTTTTATATATCTGGATGTTGTTGAGGTTTTCAGTTTTCATGAATATTCCATCAGCTCTTGAAAAGAAAGTGCATTGTTATTATTTGGGCTAGAGAGTTTGGTATAGTGTAGTACCTTACTGTTTATTTTATTTAGGTCTTCTGAATTCTTATTTATGTATGATCTGCTTGTCTCTTAGGCTGAAAGAGGTAAATTAAAATCTCTGATCAGTGTCTTTTAACCTATATGTCCTAGTATTCCTGTAATTTCTTCTTCCTGAAAAATTGCTGCAGTGTTACTTGGTGCTTTGTGGATTATACCATTTAGCATTATAGTGATGTGTGGCTTGAATCCTCATTGTCTGATATTAAGATTATGGCCGCTTCTTTGTTTTTGTTTGTATTTGTCTTTATGCCTCTGCTCATTCTTTTACTTTTTTTTTTTATTAAGGTATCATTGATATACAATCTTATGCTCAGGTTTCATTCTTTTAAGCATTCTAAATCACTGTGTTTAACATGTATTTCTTGTTTAGTTATTGTAAACACAGTCTGATGTTTCTTTATTTCTCTCCCTTCTTATTCCTCCTCCTCCATTCGTTATATACTAGGTGTTTTATTCTTTGCCTTTAGTTAGTATTTGGATGGTCTGCTTTCTTTGCTATGATTTTATTTTCTCTGGTGACATCTTTTTAGCCTTAGGGGTGCTTCCCTCTAGAGAAGTCCGTTTAAGATATCCTGTAGTGGTGGTTTATGAGAGGCAAACTCTCTCAACTTTCGTTTGTCTGGAAATTGTTTAATCCCTCCATCATATTTAAATGATAATCATGCTGGATACAATATTCTTGGTTCGAGGCCCTTCTGTTTCATAACGTTAAATATATCATGCCATTCTCTTCTGGCCTGTAAGGTTTCTGTTGAGAAGTCTGATGATAGTCTCATGGGTTTTCCTTTGTAGGTGATCTTTTTTCTCTCTCTAGGTGCCTTTAATACTCTGTCTTTATCTTTCCTCTTTGCCATCTTAATTATTATGTGTCTTGGTGTAGTCTTCCTTGGTCCCTTGTGTTGGGAGATCTGTGGGCTTCCATGGACTGTGAGACTGTTTCCTTCCCCAGCGTGGGAAAGTTTTCAGCTTTCTTCAAAGACACTTTCTATCCCTTTTTCTCTCTCTTCCTCCTCTGGTACTCCTATAATGCGAATATTGTTCCGTTTGGATTGATCACACAGTTCTCTTAATATTCCTTCATTCCTAGAGATCCTTTTATCTCTCTCTGCCTCAGCTTCTCAGTATTCCTGTTCTCTGATTTCTATTCCATTAACAGTCTCTTGCATCTCACCCATTCTGCTGTTAAGCCCGTCGATCGCTTGTCTGATTTCTGCATTGTCTTTCCTCACTTCCCTCACTTCCTCCCTCAGCTCTTGCACATTTCTCTGTAGATCCATCAGCATGGTTATGACTTTTATTCTGAATTCTTTTTCAGGAAGACTGTGCATTTCCATCTCTTCAGGCTCCCTCTCTGGGGTTGTCTGGTTGATCTTAGTCTGGACCATATTCCTCTGTCTTCATGGCTATAGAAGTGGTTGCTAGTAGGTGTCACGTATGTCATCTGAGCTCTTTAAGACTTTAAAGAGAAAAAAAGAGAGAGAGAGAAAGAAAGAAAGAAAAGAAAAAAGAAAGAAAAGAAAAAAAACGCCTACCGGGAGTAGATTCTGTGGGGATGCTGTAGGTGGCACTGTTGCTCCACTATTCCACAGCCGTGGCTGTGCTGCTCCACAGGGTCCTTTATAGCTCTGGCCAGGATGGGAACGAATGGGAGGCTGTTGATCTCTGTGGAAAGTCGATGTGCGGCAACCCTTTCCCAGTCGCCAGCCAAGGGGTCTGAGACTCCCCAGGACTCCCAGCCTGCTGGGCTGAGTGTGCCGGGGCGATCCGGCTCCTCCGCTGGGCTCCTGTCTCTTTAAGACCACTGAAGAAAGCACACGCTTTTCTTTTTTTTTTTTTTCTTCCCAGGAGCCAGCTGCGAGCACCCTGGTGCGTTCCCCACTCAGATCCTGCCCCTCTGTCTCTCCAATCTCCGCTGCCCTGCACGATGTGGGTCAGCGCTCCCCGCACAGATCACCGGGTCTGGTTATTTTGCGGCCTGCACTTCCACTCCCTCCCGGCTCTGAATCCTCTCCTCCCGCCGGTACGCTGGGGTGGGGGAGTGCTCGGGTCCTGCCGGGTCGCGGCTCCGTATCTTACCCGCCTCATGGTGTGCCGAGTCCTCTCGGGTGTAGCTGCACGCTGTGCGCTTTCCTGTGTATTCTGGTCTCTCTTTTAGGAATAGTTGTATTTGCTGTATTTTCGTAGATAAATATAGTGTTGGGAGGAGATTTCTGCCACCCTGCTCACACCGCCATCTTCCCGGAAGTAACGTGTATTTCTTAAATACAGGATAGAGATGGGTTTCGCTTGGAATCAAACTAAAAATCTTTCTTTGTAAAAATAAGTGAGTAAACCTATTTATATTTATTCGTTTGACAGATGTCTTTGGGCTTTCTGTTGTATTGTACATGCATATTTGTATATATGTCTGTGCAGGTGGGAGGGCTATATTTATTCTTTCACTGTGTTGTGTTTTCTTTGCTTTTTTAAAAAACTGTAGTCCTGATATTTAGGAAAGCTTGTATTTTTGTTCTAGTGGCTATGTTTATGTTTATACCTTTAAAATACTCTTAGTTCCTTCTCTTTAGACAGTATCTATGGTTTCTCTTCTGTGAACAACAATAATTTTGTTTCCATCTCTCCTGTCACTGCCTCATTTCAGCTGATCCTGTCCTGAGTGATCAAGGCATATGTTCTCTCCATTCTAATGTCTCTGGAAGCTGTCAGCCAGGTGGTGTTCATGCAGTTGCCATTGCCTGCTCATGCAAAGGCATGAAAAGCTGACAAAGAGGTGTTAGCAGCTTGGAAGAAAATTCTGGAAACAGGAGGGAAGCACTCTTAAGAAATGTTGCATCACCCACACCTGATGGTGCAGTAGGTGATACCATGTGGGAGATGAAGGCATCAATGACACTGAGTTGAAGTCATTCAGAAGAATCAGGTTTTAACTTTAAAAAAGTTTCCAGGACACCTAACCTAATTTATTTCACTTATTTTCACTGCTTATGTAGGCACAGGCATGATGGCTGATTTTAAAGTCTGACTAAACAATTCTTTCAAAATATCAATTGTACGTAATAAGGAAACAAAGAGACATCATTGAACTGGCAGCGTTTTCATTGTCAGTGGTGCGTACCGTAATGATGCACCACTTAGATGTGGCAAAACAAGGTGGTATTATCCTTCCTCTTGTCTCCTGCTTTAAAGATGCTTAAACTTTTACTACTTGTTTTTTAGCTCTTACCCCCTAATAATTAAAGATGAGGCAACCAGTGAGCTTTTCTTTTTCCATTTCTCACCTCCTTTCCCCCTTGCCTACCACCAGTTATTTGTTAGTTGTATCATTTCTATAGTGTCTAACAAGAAAACATTTTCATTCCATTCTTATATCCTTATTCCTACTTTTTTTTTTTTGGATCTGCTGTTAAATATATTCCATCCTTTTACAGAGGTTACTCCAATCACTCTTTGGTTGGCTGATGCTTATTCTTCAAGTTTCCTTATAGGAACATTATTGCCTAAGTCCTTATATTTTAAAACTGTTGGTGGTTAACTTTATATTTAAAGAACAGCATGACCCCTCCTTGGAGCGTTTCTGTACTTGCTAGATTACATGATGCCTGATTCATGAATTGCTTAATAGAACCAATTAGGTCATCAAATTAAAATATAATATTAAGAAAATAATAAAGGACAGCATGGCTTTTTAAAATCTTCAGCTCAGATTTCTTTCCCTCAGGTCCTGTGGGTTTTACTCCACTGTCTTCTGTCATTGAATGTTGTGGCTCAGAAATCTGATGCCAGCCTGCTTCTCTCCACTCATTGACAGTTTGATCTTTGTGTTGCTGCCCAAAGATTTATTTCTGTATCTTTCAAGTCCATTAATTTTGCTGGAATATACCTTGAGATTTACCATTCTGGTTCACTGTTCTTTGTACATGGTGTACCTTTTCAACTCATGAAATCAAGTCTTCCCTATTTCAGGAAAGTTTTCCTGGATCATAATTTTAAATATTTATTCCATTGTTTTAGTTTTAATTTAGTTGTTTAGGGACTCCAGTTATACATTTGTTGGATCTCCTTTATATGTCTTCTCTATCATTTTTTCTTTCATCTTTGATCTCTGATTATTTCTGTTTAATTTTCTTTACTTTTCTCGTTTTGATCTCTATGTCTCTCCCTGTTCTTCATATGAAGTCCATTCTCCCTTGCATTTCTTGCAGTTTGGTCTTTATTTCTGAAATTGTCTTTTTCTTCTAGTTCTTTCCCAAGACCTACCAGTTCTCACACTTCCTCTGTATGTCCCGCCATCAATTCATCTATCCATTTCTTCTCCAGTCCTTATATTTCTGCTTTCTGATCTTCCTTCAGAGCTGGGATTACTTTTTCAAGTTTTTTTTTCTTTTTTGATCCATGATATAATTTTAGATTCGAATTTTTATTTGTTTTGTGGCAGTATTTTTAGAGTGAATTTTCTTTTCATACAAGGGAACATTACTGTCCTTTCCCTTTTCGTTCTTGTAACATCTTCGAGTGAGTGCTGTGCTTATTCCTTTAACAGATTTTCTTTTCTATATTTGAATTCGTTTTTCCTGGACCAGCAATTAATAGGAGGTTCTGCTGGAAATGGGGAGAGAGACCAGGCTAGTTCCCCAAGTTTCTCTGCTGAAAGGCTCCTTCCTCTGTTCTTATGGGAATAGACTGTTTCCTTAAAATGTGGTCCTTCTCAGGATCTACTCCTCCTTTGCCTCTCAGAACTCAGCCTAGTTCAAGAAGCTACCCACCTCCAACTGTGAACTTCCCTGCTTCATTCGGGCCACAGCTACCACCTTCTGATTTACTCACCTTTCTTTTTGAAGTGCTGATTTCTGTGATCTTCCACCGCTGGGCCCCCTCTGCACCCCATTCTCCTCACCTCAGTGCCGTGTCTGTGATCTTCCACTGTCGGGCCCCCTCTGCACTCCATTCTCCCCACCTCACTGCCTTGTCTGTGATCTTCCACCGCAGGCCCCCTCTGCACCCCGTTCTCCCCACCTCACTGCCGTGTCTGTGATCTTCCACCATTGGGCCCCCTCTGCACCCCGTTCTCCCCACCTCTGTGCCGTGTCTGCTGGCCTCCGGTGCTTCAGGCCACACTTACACATGATTTGGAGTTTATGTGTTTTTCATACCTGTAGTTTCCCTAAAGATTATGGTTTGTTTTTTCTTTCCCCTGTTGCTCTGTATGACATTAGAAAGAGGGAAGATTACAAACCAAAAATCCACTTTATTTCTTATGGCTGGTTTATTCCTATTGGAAAAAGAAGTCTCTGTGTCCCTACTTTTTCTCTTTGTAATATCCCCCAAAGAGCAAGCCGCCTCTTGCTTGACTTCTCGCTCTGGAACATCTTACAGGCTTTGGAGGAGGAAAATTTTTATAACCTCTGTTTTGAAAACAGCCATTGTTACAAGGACCATCACCTTCTAATAACTGTCTAATTACTTCTTGAGTAGAAATAATGTATTAATTTATGCCCTGAAAGATTGTTGTGGTGGGGGGGCAGTGTGTGGAGGACCGGGCAGCAGACCTTTCAACTAGGGTTTGGAAGCTGAAGGTATTGATTTTTCACACCAAGGGAGACCTGAGTTCCAAGACCAAAGAGCCCAGCCCACTCGCTTTTATGGATGAAGAAGCTGAGGTGCAGGGATGGACCGAGGGTCACAGAGCCAATGAATGGCTGCTTAGAAATCCCTGGGTTTGAATTCTCTCCTCCATGCCATTTCCTGGCCCCATGACCTTCCCCCAGAAACCTCAAGCTTCTTCAGGCCTCGGGGATCTGCTCGGATGTCAGCTGATCAGGGAGGTTGAGCGGCACGTGCCCCATGTCGCCATCGTCAGAGCACTTGGTCAGTCCTGCTCTCGTCCCCATGGCGCAGAAGGAATCTGAGGCCCAGAAAATAGGACAATGACTTGCAAGATCACACAGCAAGCTGGAGCAGGGTTGGGCGAACCTGGAAGCACACAACAGCTCCAGTACCAGTAGCTGTGGCTGTGTGGACAAGTCACCTAACTTCTCTGAGGAGTACGCAGGGGGCAGGGCTGGCATGGGCTGGAGTAATACCTGTGCTGGTGATAGGGCTGAACTGAGATGGCACATTGACCCTGGGTTGCAGGGTAGCTGGGCCAGGGCCTGCTGACTGTCAGGCACTTCCTCCCCACGTGGAAGAATGCAGCAGAGTCCCCTACCCCTCTGTCTCCCACTGCGTCCTCAGCCCCCAACCTCCCTGCACAAAGTGAACCTAGTTTTCCTGTCCTGGCATGGGGCACTGGTGCCAGTTAGGGGTGGGCCATTCATTTCCCCGGCCGGGGGACCGCTTCCCATCCAGGTCCTTCCAGTCTCGGCGACCTGGTCTCCTTCTGTCACGTTCCCTTGCAGCCCTGCCCCCACGTGGTGTTGTGGGGTCAGGGACCAAGAAAGGCATCTCAGTGTTGCTGAGAGGGAGAGACAGACAGACAAACCCAGAGGGGCAGCAGGGAGAGACGTTGGTGGGAGGGACAGCAGGAGGCCTGGGGACAGAGGCAGGAAGAAGAGACTGAGTTAGGGGAGACACTGACTGAGCGATGGGCTGTTGGTGATTAATTGGAGAAGCCATCAGGAGGGGCTCCATTTGTTCTGAGTCTCTCCTTTCCTCTCAGGTTGGGATGTGTCCCCGATTCAGGGAACAAGGTCCCATCAGCTGCTGTCCCTGTCGGTTGTGGGGCTGCCCACACGGAGCCCGTGTTCTCAGCCAGGAAGAAGGGCCCTCTGGCAGTGTCCCATCCATCCAGACGGGACCCCTCGCTGGCTGTAGCGCGTCCACCCACAGACTTTGGTTTCCAAGCCCCCCGCCCGCCCACTCCCCTCGCCCAACAGGAGAACCAGCAAGAGCCAAGTGCAGGTAAAGGGACGCGGGACTCAGGGCAGGCGCTCCCCTTTCCCAGGTGGGGAAACTGAGGACCCCAGGTTAAGTGACCCCGACGCCTAGTCCCACGTGTGCGGCTGTGAGACCCGAGTTCCTGTCCTGCCTTGGCTGATTCTCTGGGGACTTGGGCGTCTCTCCACTCCCTCCCCCATCTAGAGTGAGAGGTTGGACCAGAGTGTCTGTACCTTGGGATGTTCCATGGCTCCTCGACCCAGTAAGTGCCAGACAGGTTCTGTCCCAGGTTCTGTTGTACCCTCTTGCGGCGAGCAAGTCGCCAGTGTGGGTGGCACCGTCTGAGCTCCGTGCAGCTGGGGTGTGGGGCTCTTTCATGTGTGGCTTCCTGTTTGAACTAATGCCTCTGAGTATCCGCACTTCCTCGGGGGTGTCATGGAAGTCTCCTGATGCCTCTGCAAGAACCATGATTCTCCCCATTTTAAGGATGGGGAAACTGAAGGGCTGAGTGTCAGATCAGATGACCGACAGCACTGCTAGAGCCAGAACTCAAAGCCCACGCTGAGTCCAAATAACATCTTAAAATGTTGTTTTCTGTGACTCAAAGAAAAACTGAATACATTTTCTTCATAAAAGCCAATCAGATTTTACCTTGACTACCCTCCTCAGTCCTGATCCTATCCTCAGAGGTGGTCCTGCGCATTCAGTTTAGCATAGACGCCTCCTTGTTTCTGTGTGTGTGTGTGTGTGTGTGTGTACATACTAATTGCTGTGACTGAGAAGTCCAGGAGTATGTCAGCTTCAGGCACAGCAGGATCCAGGTGTAGCAATGATGTCACATGTGTCTCTGTCTCACCATCTCTTGGCTCTGCGTGCCTCGGCCAGCTTTACTCTCAGGCCGGTGCCATCCTCCTTGCTTCTGGTTCACGTCTAGTGACCCCACTAGGAATCGCATGTCCCTGCTTGGTTTGGGTTGAGTCATGTGCCCTCCCTGAGCCAACCACTGAGGCCAGGAGAATACAGCACCGTCATTAGTCAGACCTGAATCCCAAGAGCTGGGGAGTGGGGCGTGTGGGGCAAAGGCGGTTCCCCAGAGGAGATGGGCTGTTGTTATCAGAAGAGCAAGTGGATAACAACCAGCAGAGAGCCACCCCAGCTCCACTGGGAATCCCCAGTGCATGTCACGTCTACCCTCTTCTCCTGCCGTGCAGAGAGGCCTGCCCAGGCCCACGGTCCACGGAGCTGCCATTTCAGGGATGTTCAAGACCCTGTGTGACCCAGGGGTCATGGGGCCTGGGATGAAAGGCCCCTGGAGAAGGTGGTGGGAGAGGCTCCCTTCTGCTCGCCTTGCCCTGGCCTGGGCTCTACCTGAGGCTTGGCTTGGCCTCTGCTCCAGGCTCAGTGCAGGGCGCTGTGAGATGTCCTCACTGACCTAATCCACACAGCACCCTGTGATCTGGGCGCTGGTGTTGGCCCTGCGTGGCAGACCGGGAGCCCAAGGTCAGAGACGTCTCCTGTCTTGCCGGAGGTCACACGGGCAGGTGCAGGCTCAGGAGGGAGGCTCCAGTGGCCTGGAAGATCTCTGTCCTCTCTGCCTCCAGGCCCACCCCATATAAAGTCCTGCTCGGAAAAGAAAATTAGCGAACTCTGAAGCCCCGCGTTTGAACCCCGGTCCATCCAGGCTGCGGCGGAGCAGCGTAGGGAGGGGACCTGATTTGGCTTCACTGGGAGCAGGTGTGATGGGAGGCGAGGAGGACGTTCTCTGACATCTAGGTGAGCCCTGGGGGAATGACAGCAGAATAAGAGGACCAGGGACTAGGCAGGTCACATGCCACATCCCGGCCACACACAGCCATGCTGTTGGTCTCAGGGGTAGGCAGTGCCCAGTGGCTCATAGGGCCACACAGTCGTGCTTCCTGACCTTAAAGACTGCCCTGAGTGTCCCCCTCCCCAGCACCCTCCTAGGCTCCCACACGAGGAGCACGCTGGTTGCCCTGCCAGAGAGAAGGCCTCTGACTAGTGGCCATCACCACCGCCTGTGGAGGGCCTGCTCAGTGGATTGGGGCCCAGACACGCATGGCCTCGCTTGGCCCCTCCAAGGTGGGGTGAATCCCATTTTACAGGTGAGGAGGCCAAGGCTCAGAGGAGGAAGGGGGCTGCCTGAGGCCGCACAGCTGGTAGTGTTACAGCTGGAGCCCCAGTCTCGCCCTGGCTTTGCCCCTCACGGCCCTGCTTCCTGACCTGTTTGCTCCTGAGGCCTTGAGGAGAACAGAAGGGGCATCTGGCTCTCCCCTGAGAGCCATCCCTTCATCCCACCGGTGTTTGTTGAGCACCTACTGTCTGCCGGGCCCTGTATGAGCCCCGGGAAGGAACTGAGCGGGACAAGCGAGCCCTGGCCCCCAAGACCATTTCTGGAGGGAAGAGGGGACACAGGTGCCGTCAGGCCTCTCCCTGGACACTGGAGCACCCATTCCCCAGGGGGTTGTCCTCTGTGAGAGGGAACCCCCACCACGGTTGTGCGCCCACCCTGGGAGCAGCCTGCATCCTGTGTGGGTCAGTGTGGTTATAGGCCTCCACCCTACTTTTGAAAAAACACCTCTGAAGGATGTTGGGGCCCCAGCGCTCCCGTGGGACCTGCTGAGGCCTCTGGTGGTCTCACCTCCTAGCCCCACTGTCCCCTGTCTGGTCCTGTCCTCCTGGCCCTCACGGGGACCCAGGTGCATCTCAGCCTTGCACGTGCTCTCGAGGCCTCAGCCCACTTCCCGAGCCTGGCGTCCTGAAGGCACTCCAGGTGAAGTGACAGCATGATGGCAGTGGAGGGTGGCCTCCCTGGAGGAGAGCCCTTGCAGCTGAGACCCCTAGATGCCTGTGCACAGAGGGTGAGGCAGCCAACCTCAGGTGCTGGGGTCAGACCCCAGGGCTGGGGAAACACAAGCCTCTTGGTTTACATCACAGCCCTGCCCCTCACCATCCCAGGCAGCTCACTTACATGCCACTGTCCCTGGGTCCTGGGCTTCAGCGAATGACTCCGTTTGGATTAGTGTGTGACCAGGCCCCTCACTCTACTGTCCTGAGCCCCAGTGACTTCTGTGGCTTCAGAGCAGTGCTTCCTTCCACACAGGGGGATGCTGAGGCTCCAGGACAAAGGAGAGAGGGGGGTGTAGTGGGACCATACGGCATGTCCTAACCCCGGAATCTGACCTCATTTGGAAAAAGCATCCCTGCTGATGTTATTAAGGATCTTGAGATGAGGAATGATCCTGGATTACATGGGCCAGAAGTCCAATGACAAGTGTCAGGTGTTTGTGTTAAGCCCCAAAGTTTGTGGTGGTTAGTTCTGGCAGCTCAGGGCTGATGAGAGGCTGTCCCTTCCTCTGTCTGCCGGCTCTGTGGCTGCGACTCCTGCTGAGATGTTTGCCTCCCGCCAGCCTCCAGGACAGCCTCCAGCACTGGGCACCCCCTGCAGAGGGGCCGCAGGGGCTCCCTCAGCTGCCCAGCTGGAGGCCAGCTTCCTGCACACACCCCACCCTCTGCCACGGAGCCCCTTTCACTCTAGGGCTCTGTGTCCCCATCGAAACACCCAGGTGACCATCACCAGGTGGGGGAGGGCCTTTTCTAGGGACGTGGGCCTGGTGCCCTGATACAAGGTGGGGCCTCTGCAGAGCTGGTGCTGGGAGCCAGGCCGGCAGAGGTCTGGTCAGGCCTTCGGCCCTTTGTGTCCACCAGCCACACACCTCTCACCCTCACTTCCTGCCTGAGATGGATCAGGGGGTCCTGATGATGGGGAGCCGCAGACAGGCTTGGAGCAGGGATGTGACCACAGCTGACCTGCTTACTGGAAACATCTCCCCAGTGCAGGACTGGACGTGGTGGGCAGGGAGGCAGGAGGAGGTGGCGGCCACATGCCAGGCCCAGTTGACAAGGGCCAGGGCTTGCGCCGTGGCTGCGAGCCCATTCCCCAGGCCAGGAGCATGTTTTCGGCCTGAGATCACACGGGCTTGGGTTGTGGCCAACTTGGCCACACACACGGTTTCTGTTCTGGGGTCCCGGGCTCCAGCACCAAATACGGCACTGCTTGTGCCTGGCACCCTCGACGTGAGGGGCTCCAGCGGTACATTCTGCCTCCCCCGTGGGCCCGGCCCCCACCCCACCCCACAGCAGAGCCAGATCAGCCCAATGCTTCGGGCTTAGCAGCCAGGGCCTCGCACGGTCCAACTGTCTGTCTGCTCCTCAGTGTTCCCATTGGGTTAAAAATACTCAGGACCAAAATAGCCTCTCCCTGTAGGGGAAAACCAGGATGGGGGAAACACAAGCTTCTTGGTTTACATAACAGCTCTGCCACTCACCATCCCAGGCTGCTCCTGCAACCCCTGACCCCCAGTTTCCTCACTCACATGCTCACTGACTCATTCATTCACTCATTCACGCACGCATTTGTTCACTCATTAATTCACTTACTGAACATTCATTGGTTCACCCAGTGCTTTGCCCCTTTACTTACCCAGATGCCCAGCCACTCACTCAATACTCACCGACTGCCTGCCAGGAGCCAGGCACTATTCTAGATGCCGAATAAAACACCAAACAAAAATAAATAACCAAAACAAACCAGTATGCAGCATACGTGTTACAACCAGGACTGGGGAGGATGAAGTCGGAGGCTGGGGAATGGTGGCAGAGCTGGAGGGTGAGGGGCAGGGAGGACCCAGGGGGAGGTGAGTTTTGAGGGAACGTTTGTGGGAAAAGCATGCTGAGCAGAGGGAACAGCAGGGGTGAAGGCCCAGAGGTGGCAGCATGGGGGGATGGGTTTGAGAAAGAGCAGGAGAAAGTAAGTTCCAGGTATGGCTGGAACAGAGCGGACGATGGGGAGAGAAGTGGGGCATGAGGTCGGGGTCACCAGACACCCAGGACCCGGTGGATGTGGGCTTCCCACATCACTGAGGATCTCAGCGGAGGAACGACGTGGCCTGAACTTGTATTTTTAGTGTCCCCCCAGCTGGCAACGGAATGAGCCAATGAGCGAGTGAGTGCGGTCACTGCCTGTGGGCCTGCTGCGCTCCAGACACTGAGTTGGGCCCCAAGGAGAGAAGCTGTAGCGCTTAGGGAGGTCCACCCGGCTAACTCCCTTCTCACCAAGTGTCACCTCCCCGGGAAACCAGCTTCTCCTGGCCCTGCCGGCCCCCAGCTGTCAGCTGGTTCAGTGTCCTCGTCTGTTTCCAGATGGCCTCCCCACAGGCCCAGTGCTGCCCCCGCCGCCCCTCCCTTCTCCTAAGTGTGTTCGTGGAGGGGCTGAGAGCGGGAAGGGTCAGTGAGCACAGGAGCCACGACCCGACTCACTCTGTCTCTCTCCGTCTCTTGCAGATGGATTTGCAGGCGTGGAGAGCTTGTGGAAGGGCCGTGTCCATGTTGGCAGAGAAGGTTGGCCACTGAGCCACGGTGTGTCTCCAGGAGGCCTGCCAGGCTGCCCGGACCCCCACCTCGCCACCATGGGCTGTCCAGGCTGGTCAGTTACTCGCCGGTGACATCACTGCTGTTCCCTGTCCTCCACCTCGGGGAGGGTCAGCCGGCTGCTCCCCCGGCACCACCCCCAGGCCAGAGGACCTGTCTGTCCTGGGGAGGGGTTGACTCCGGCTCCTCTTAGCACCCTGGCTGGGCCCAGTTGGTCCACCCCTGGCGTCCAAGTTTCCTGGCCTGTAAAGGAGAAGGGACACAGCTGCCCCTGGGGCTCCAGAGGGCCAGAAGGGGTGTGACTTTGGTACCAGGCCCTTAGAAGGCACTGAGTGATCGGTAGCTGGGACTGTGTTCAGTGAGGACAGTCCAGATTCACGCGCGCCGAGTCCCCGGTGTGCTGTTCCCGTGCCATCTCTGTCCAGGTGGGATGGTGCAGCAGTGAGCGCGCAGACTCTGGGACCAGGTGGTCTGGGTTCAAGTCCCCACCCTGCCGCTTGCTGGCAGGAGTTGGCAGGCCTCTGTGCCTGTTCCCTCACTTGTAAGATGGGCCTGATGACTGTCACCCCAAAGAGTGGCTCTAAGGGTTTGATGAGGTGGCACCTGGCACATGCGTGGCAGGCAGTTCCTATTTCTGAGTAGATGAACTCAGCGTGCAGGGGGTCCCTGTGTCCTGACCTGCTGGTGGGAAGACTGAACCAAGTGACTTTGCCTGGGCCTCGCAGCTCGTTTGGCAGTCTGGGGTCCAGTGCCTCCCAGGTGTTCACACAGTCCTACCTTTGGGGACAGAGCCCAGGCTTATCTTGTCACAGACACCCAGGATGCTCCTGGCTGCTCACCAAGTGACCACCACCAGGAAAGAGTGAGGGTCCAAGGGCAGCAGTACTGGTTAAGGTCATGGACTACAGCACAGCCTCCCTGTCCTTTCCCTCCAGACCTGTGTCTATGAGATGCACAGCCCAGGACAGGGGCCAGGGACCCCTGGGGCTCAGGAGACCCCATCATGTCCAAGCCAAGGGCTTCAGACCCAGCCTGCATCCCCATATGCCTTGAGCACCCGTCCTGCATGTGAGCAAGTTTGCATGCTAGCCTCTTAGTGAGCCAGCACCCGAGGGCTCCCAGGCCCCAGTCCCCACGCAGCCCTGAGGCTGGTGGCAGTCTGCCTTCCTGGGCCAGCTCCAGGCCTGGTTTGTGGAGCCGAACAGAGCTGACAGCCCATGCACTGGGCCACATGGCAGTCATTGTTTTTGAGAAGCCTTGCATGTGCCAGACCTTGGCCAGGGTCTGCGATGCTGTAGGTGGCCTTGGCTCAGTTCTTGGGGTGCTCACAGGAGTGTCACAGCAAAGGGCAGCGTTGCCCAGACCTTGGTCCATGGCCCACAGTTCCCATTTTGCAGATGAGGAAGGAGCTGGGGCTCAGAGTCCGCCGACCCCTGGGCTTGGGAAGCTGGCATTGGCTGTGGCTGGTATCTGTGGGAGGCTTTTCTGGGGGCCAGAGATGCCGGCAGCCTGCCCAAGTGTGGCGCTAATCTCTTGCAGACCAGCTGGTTCCTGCTGGAGGCACCTGGTGTCGTCTGGGGAGACCATGTCCAGGCCCCCCGACTGGCTGCTGCGGCTTCTCTGGGGCCCCCCGAGGCAGCGAGTCTGCACCCTGTTCATCATCAGCTTCAAGTTCACGTTCTTTGTCTCGGTCATGATCTATTGGCGCATCGCGGGGGAGCCCAGAGGCCAAGGACGATCCTCTAAGCTGCCTGCTGACATCTCCTGCCCCCACCTGGTGCCCCCCGCGCCTCCCTCCACCCCCCTTCCCGGCAACATCTTCTTCCTGGAGACCTCAGACCGGACCGACCCCAACTTCCTGTTCACGTGCTCGGTGGAGTCGGCGGCCAGGGCGCACCCCGAGTCCCAGGTGCTGGTCCTGATGAAGGGGCTGCGTGGGGGCGGCACCTCCCTGCCCCGGCACCTGGGTCTCTCGCTTCTGGGCTGCTTCCCCAATGTCCACATACTCCCGCTGGACTTGGAGGAGCTGTTCCGGGACACTCCCCTGGCAGCCTGGTATGTGGCCGTGCAGAGGCGGTGGGAGCCCTACCTGCTGCCCGTGCTCTCGGATGCCTCCAGGGTCACACTCATGTGGAAGTTCGGCGGCATCTACCTGGACACAGACTTCATTGTCCTCAAGAACCTGAGGAACCTCACCAATGTGCTGGGCACCCAGTCCCGCTACGTCCTCAACGGCGCCTTCCTGGCCTTCGAGCGCCACCACGAGTTCATGGCGCTGTGCATGCGTGACTTTGTGGCCCACTACAACGGCTGGATCTGGGGCCACCAGGGCCCACAGCTGCTCACGCGGGTCTTCAAGAAGTGGTGCTCCATCCGCAGCCTGGATGAGAGACGCTCCTGCCGCGGCGTCACCACACTGCCCCGTGAGGCCTTCTACCCCATCCCCTGGCAGGACTGGAAGAGGTACTTTGAGGATGTCAGCCCTGAGGAGCTGCCCCGGCTGCTCAACGCTACCTACGCCGTCCACGTGTGGAACAAGAAGAGCCAGGGCACACACTTTGAGGCCACGTCCAGGGCGCTGCTGGCCCAGCTCCATGCCCGCTACTGCCCCACGACGCACGAGGCCATGAAAATGTACCTGTGAGGGGCCTGCTGGGGCACCTCCACCTACCTGGCACCCTGATTGGAGAAGGGCTCTTGGCCACCCTTGCTGGGGAGGCAAGCTGGGGAGCCTGAGTTGCTGCAGCTGGGGATCTGGGGCAGGGTGGGGGACTGTTGGCCACAGAGGTGTTATTGGAGGACGCACTGCAGGCCCTGAGATCTGCTCCCTTTGAGCCAGCGGGAGGCCGGTGGCTCACGCCTGGGCCAGCGCGCAGTCTGGGACAGAGGTGACAAGTGAAGGGAAGGGCCCCCAGCGAGAGTCAGCTGGAGTGTGTGAGCCGGGTGGGCATGCTGGGTCTCCTTGACTCACGCAAGAGCAGGGAACATCAAATCACCTCCCAGGGCATCTCGGGGAAGCCAGGCTGGGTGGGGCCAAGGACCACCTGGGGGAACCCGCAGAAGCTGAGGACATGAGAGGGGAAGGAGGGAAGAAGAGCTGGGCCAGGGCAGGAGGTGGTGTGGGAGCCCAGGGAATGGGCACTCGGCTCCTCTCTGGCTTGCGTTTCTTTTTCAGAGGGCTTGTGGCCTGCCGGGCTGCCCTGGGATCTCTTTGGGAGAGGCCCAGCTGCCCACCCACCCATTCTTCTTTCCAGAGATGTTGCCCACTCCGTGGACATGGGGGCATCGTGATTTTTTGGTTCAGGAAAAGCATTCGAAAGAAAACACCGTGCCCCTGATAAACACAGGAGAATAAATACAGTAAAAGTGCCTCCCTGACACTTTGTGCTTGACCGTTGATGAAACTCATCACTTGCATAGCCCTTAATAGCTCGTTTCTGCAGCTGGAGCAGCTCGGGCTGGGGCGGTGGTGACTTGCCCGAGGTCCCCCAACCTGCCTAGATCCAAAGCGCCCAGGGACCTGGCAGCTCACTGAGCTGGGGCCCACCTTCCCACCTAACTTCCCAAGGCTCACATCCTAGACTGGGCCGCATCCCACCCATAATGAGCCTGACTCTGTTTTAAACGGGGCCAAATGAGACCCCCGAGGAGCCCATCACCAGAGCAGAGGCACCCTGCCAGCCGGCCTC
This sequence comes from Smutsia gigantea, assembly GCA_032199065.1. Taxonomy (NCBI): domain Eukaryota; kingdom Metazoa; phylum Chordata; class Mammalia; order Pholidota; family Manidae; genus Smutsia; species Smutsia gigantea. Next base: position 25,832 of record JAVSCE010011078.1, read on the forward strand.
TCCTGCCTCACCCTGGATGCCTGGCCAGCATCCTGGGAGGGGCCCCGGCTACCCAGCTGGTGGCCCCAGGGCTGGGCCAGAGGCAGGTTGGCTCTCTGCAGGGTGCGGCCCCAGCTGGGTGTGTTGAGAAAGCCCCCCCTCCCCCCGGGAAGCTCTGGCCGGGCTGGAGAAGCCCTCCCCCTGGGGTGGGGGTTCCTCCAGGCTGCTCTTTGGCAGATGAGGGGAGAGGTGTTTAGAGACCTGTGACTCTGCCTGGACGGTGCTGGGAAGCCCAGTCAGGGGTGAGCTCCTGACTCTAGGGGTATTCAAAGCAGGTGATGTGTTTGCTGAGAACAATGGGTCATTGTCAGTTATGTCGGTTGTTTCTCCAACCACAGCATCATTTCACCTATCTTAAAATTTGTTTAGAATGAGCAGGTTTTATCTTAATAATACAAATAATATACATAACTCTATATACTAAAGCAAGTGAGATGACCTCCTGTGGTCATTGTTTCATGAGTCATTTGGCCAGCATGTAGTGAGTGCCTCCTGTGTGCCAGCACACAGGTGAGACACGTGACCCTCCCTCACCCTAAGTTCTTCTATGGCTCCCTGTTGCCTGTGGAACAAAGCCTAACTCCCAGTCCCAGGATCAAGGCCCTCCTCGATGGAGCGCCACCGCCCTCAGCCGTGAGCCTTGCCCTCGAGCCACACTGACCTGCATGTTGTTCTTGACTCCCTTCCTCACTCATGGCCACGTGTTGATACTCATGCCTTTGCTGTTGCTGGCAATCCCCTTCCCAGCCAACAAACTGTTCCTTCCCTAAGGCTGATGTCTCCTCCAGGAAGCCTTCCCTGACTGCCCCTCCTCCGGTCACGCAGCTCCCAGGCATCCGCTGTGACTGTTGGATTCTTGGCCTGTCCCCTCAAAGATCTCGAAGGGCAGAGCCTTGTCCAATCCCTCTCAGGATCATTCCCAGGTTTGGGCTCAGGGGGGCCATCCTTGTAACTTTGCCAGAAGTTCCCGTCAGTCCATGCAGAGCTGAGGGCCGAGCGTCAGTAAGAGGTTCAGGCCAGACCAGAGCAGCTGCAGCCAGCCTGGTCTCATGTTTACAGTCCTCCTCAGAGGCCCCCATTCTGGAAATATGGAAAGATAGCAGCCTTGGTCCCAGACTCCTCCCATGATACCAGGCAGGACCCAGGATGGGCGAACTCTCAGCTGCTCCTGGCATCCTTTCTCTGGGAAGGTGGGCAGGGGAAGGCAGGGGGAACAGAAGTCTGGGGCTGAATTGTCCCTCTCCCTCATTGACCTGGGTGGTCTGGGGTGCTGGACGTCACTGAGCCAGCCCCATACCCAGCCTCTTAATGCAACAGCTGTAAGCCAGTCAAGGTCCAGCTGGCCAGAAATACCAGCAGCATCCTGGAGAAAAGAGGGGTTGGGGGCAGGTGGGCCGAGGTGGGGGAGACAAGCTGGTTCATCTCCAGGGTGTGAGACCAGAAGGTGCCACCCTTACTACCCAGCCTCCCACCCTGGTGCCGTGTCTCACACCACCTCTGGGCTGGGAGGAGCCGTCCTAATGCCCAGAGTAGGGCACAGGAGCCGAAAGGTCCCCCTTCCCTATCTCCTGGCCCCCCACGCCCTGGGGCAGAGCCGTGCCTGTCGCCTCTGGCAAAGAGGAGATGGCCAGTACTGACTTCCCTGCATGGCTGCGATGATCTGAGGGTTCCTGGTCCAGAGCACGGTGTATATAGCCCACCCCACTTGCTGCAGAGAGGAAAGCTCAGCAAGCAGGCAGCAGTACCGGGATTCAAACCCCAGCCTTGGCTGTCCTGAGGACTGAGCTCAGGACAAGGAGGCTGGCAGGGCGAGGTGGAGAGGCTCGTCCTCACCTCCCAGCGCACCACCCACGGCCGGAGCCCAGAGCCCCTCACCGCCCGGGGCCCCTTCTGCCTGAACCTGACTCTGGAGAGTTTCTGTTCCTCATTCCGCCCCTCCCCAAGCTCACAATCGCCCACTGCCCAGCAACTTCAGGCCGGCCCCCCTTCGGAGCTGGAGCCAGAGCAATTGCTGGGCAACTTCATTCTTCAGTTCTCGGAAAGGAAAAGGGAAGGCCAGGCTGGGGTGGAGGTCTGCCCTGGGGACAGTAGTAATCAGATCCTAGGAACCCTGCAGTTTGTTCTGGTGGGCGTGTTGCAGATGTTTTTGTCTGAGGATTGGGGAAGATGAGGACACACTCCTTTACTAGGGGTCACAGAGTGGCTCAGCAGGGGCGGAGGCAGGCATTATGTCAACTATTTAATGAACCTTCCTGGTTGGCCAAGCACCCTCAGCCGGGAGAATAGCTTTCCTGCAGCTCTGGAGTAGAGGACTAACACCCCCTTGTTGCTGTAACAATATTCAACTTCTTGTTTAAATATTAAATTGGAATGTCCTCCATCTGAGTGCCTAACAGAGACTGAGGATGGATGAGTAACTTAGGACTGCGTTCCTGGAAGTCTGGTTTCACGGTTCACTTGTTCCTCCATCTCTGTCCTCATGTGGGCCAGCCCTGTGTGAGGCATGCTGGGAATTCCACTGTGAGGTTGGGGGTCTGGAGTGGACATGGCTTCGGGACCTGACAACTGGCTGTGGACTTTGGCAGTAGCAGGAGGGAACCAAGGTGGTGGTTGACATTGAACTTGGATGGGGGGGGGGAATCCCCAAACAGGAAGACATTCCTCACAGCCATAGCCCGACAACAACAAAAATCAGAACTCAGCCCCAGTCCCCACCAACTTGCAAGGAAAGAAACAAGTTCAGAGAAGAGGCTTCTTTCTGGCTGCTAGAAACAAGAGCACCTGAAATCAGGAGGGCATTTATTCTCCACATGATGTTATCGGCTAAGGTACTGGAGAAACTGCTATAACGAAAAGACTCTGAAACGGCCGCTTAAATAAGGAAGATTGTTCCTCTCATGCCAGCCCAAAGGTGGTCCCTCCAAGGCCATGGGGCTCCTCTGCCATCCCTAAGGTGGGGCACCCAAAGGGCTCCAGTGATGCTTTTTTCCAACTATGGGAAGGGGGCCACACAGATCTTTAAGGATATAATCCAGAAGATGCACGCATCACTTCTGTTCATGTCCCATTGGTCTGGACTTAGTCGTGTGGCCACACCCAGCCACCAAGGATGCTGGGGAGTGCTCTCTGCAGCTGGAGGGGCCAAATGTCCAGCTAAAACTCAGTATGTCCTGTTACTAAATGCATGACAGGAAGAATGGACACTAGAGGACAGTTAATAGTGTCTGTCACATATAACAAGGAGTCTGGTATAGGACGTCTCCAGAACTGGTTCTTTGAGCAGTTCATCAACATCTTCATATCTTCAAGGATCCAGTGTGTTGACATTTGGGCTCAGACTTGTCCCCTCATGGCCTCAAGATGGTTGCCTCTGCTCCGAACATCACACCCTTATGCACGAATGGAAAAGAGGCAGAAAAGGGAATGTTCCTCCCTCTTGTCTGTGCACACTCTCAGAAGACCCCTTCTCCAGCTGACCTCTCCTAACTCCATCAGCGAGAGTAACATCGCATGCCTATTCCTACTCCAGTCACTAGCAAAGGAATTGGAATGATCAGGACTGGCTTAGACCAATTGAGATTCACCCCCAGGAGCTGGGAAAGGCCCTACTTCATTATAACACAAGAGTACCTGAGGGCTGAACAAAATCTGCTTTCCTTTAGCAAGAAAGAAGGGTGGTATGGATGGCTGTGCATAAGGAGCCTCTGTGGGAACTGGCACCTCCTGCCACCCACTCTGCCCCAAGCCCAGCAGTATACACTGTCCTGCACATGATTTCACTCACCTCACCCCCATGAGTAGGACATCATTTTCACTTTGCATATGAGGACATTGAGGCCGTGAGGTAGGGGACTTGTCTAAGGCCATACAGCCGGAGGCCAGCAGAGCTGCGGTTTCAGCCCAGATGTGTCCTACTTGAAAGCCAGGCCCACTGCAGCCTCTGAGCTCTAAGACCAGCAAAATTAGACCAAATATTTCATGATGGTGTAAATGGTGGAGTATTTTTGGAGGCACGCAGGTTTTATTCTACATTGAAACTAGACGCATGTTCTACAGTACCCTAGGGCTCCTTGCAAAACCATCCTTTTATCTCTGTTTATTAGATGCAGTGCACACGGTTCTACTGTTGTGGCTTCTTGGTCATTCCATAACTGGTTGGTGGTGAGACCCTTTGAGGATTCATTAATCATGAATGAAATGAATCTGTTAAGATTTATTTCAGTTACAAACAGTGACAACAAAATCAGAATAGCTTAAACGAAGTAGAAGCCACTTTCTCGCTTGAGTAGGAGCCTAGGGCGGGCGTTCATTTGTGGCTCCACTGCCTGAGCACATGGCTTCCGCCTTCTGGCCCAGTATCGCCACTCCAGCACCAACATGTGTGCACGCTGGCCAGAAGGAAGCAGAAGGACTGAGGTGGGGCCTTCTGCCTGTTAGAGAAGTTCCCAAAAGCAATGTGTGATGTTTATGCTTCGTATCATTTGCAAGAACTTAGTCACAGGACAACTTAGCTGCAGAAGAGGAACTGCACCGTGGCGCAGCCCCTTTACAGAGCCCAGGCAGCCCCCAGGTGCTGGGGGCCCTGCGGAGTGTGTCCTGAGTTGGGGCAAGGGGCCAGGCCTTTACAGCCCACATCGGTCCATCACTGCATGCCAGGCTGCCCCTGGAAGAAGACATGACCAGGTAAGACACTCTTCAGCCCAGGAAAACCTCAAAGGGGGCTGAGAACCAAGGGCCATGTTCCAGCAGCTCCCCCAGCAGCTGGGGAGTAAGTCTTCATTCCAGGGGGAATCTGGGTGGCTTACCACTGGCCACCCCAATAGCGTAAGATTCCATTCATATGAGGTGCCAAGACAGACAAGATAAGCCACGGTGAAGTCAGGATGGTGGGTGCTCTTGGAGGGGGCTTCCAGGCTCTGCTTGGTGTTGACATGGTGCTGGCTACCCAGGAGTGTCGCTTTGCAAAACATTCACTCGTCTTGCATGTATGGTTTGTGTGCTTCCATCACATTTCCATGAGACAACAAGGCAGAGGCCGTGAGCAGGCGTGGGGTGAGAGAGGCCGTTAGGCTGCGGGGCAGGACTGGCTGCAGGGAGCGGGCGCAGCCGGGCTTCTGGCCTCTGACTGGGGTGCGTAGGCAGGCAGTTCAGCTGAGCCTTGAATGGGAGGGTCTGGAGCGGCTTGAGCTCCAGGATGGCCCAGACTGCAGCTGACCAAGGCCGGGGCCAGCCATGCCTCCGAAAGAAGGGATGGGCCCGGGCGCAGGTGCCAAATAGGAAGACTGGAAGCCAAAGACCCATTTTAGGGCAGTGCCCGCCCCAGAGAGTCGGCCCTGGAGAAGCCGCCGGAGGGGCTGGGGAGAGGGCCAGAAGCCGGCAGTGTCTGGGAAGTGAGCCCACGCTGGCGTGGGGGTTACCACACAACAGGCCAGTAAGTGGGGAGACAAGATGTTGGGGCAGGGAAAGCGACTTCATTCGGAAAGCCAGTAGACCAATAAGATGGTGACTAATGTCCTAAAGAACTATCTTAACTTTGGGTTGATTTCAAGTCTCTTTCATATTAGGGAAGTGGGGAGCCAGAGGAGTTGAGATCAGGAGGTGACGGTGGACTTCAGACCGGGTCAGCAGGGGTCTGAGGAGGGTGGTGACATGCCTTGTCCCTGGTCAGCTGACTCCAGCCATTGTGTTGACATGGGTCTGGCCACGAGGTTCCTGTAAGTCCTTGGCAATCCAGTGGCCATTCCTGTCCATGCTGCTTTATCTCCTCAGGGGAGGCAAGGGTCAGGTATGGGGCTGGTTGCATCAATCTTGAGCATTGAGGAAAATTCCCTTCTGATGATTAACAAGCCTACGTGCAGGGCTGCAGGGCTGAGCGGAAGCTTTTGACCCAAAGATTAAGGCAGTAAAGGAGACAGACACAGTATGGAGGCAGAGATGCTAAGCATTTTTACTGTTACACAGGGAATCTAGGAGCTCCCAGAGGCCGCAGTGCTGACTGTGGGGCCCCCAGTCAGCAGTGCCACACACTGTCCCTTTGGGCACAGGCAGCGAGCAGGCCGCACATTAGGAATGGGGCTGATGGCAACAGGCCGGTGTGGAGGGACCCCAGGTACATGAGGCGCTGCAGGTCTGGTGGCCTGTAGCCTCAGCTGAGGACAGGCAGCTGGCCAAGGCCGTCCGGGCCACTGCAGCTTGGGCGGCATGGTGTGGACAAAGCTGGGCCCA
>JAVSCE010011080.1:0-161876 GCA_032199065.1 Smutsia gigantea
ATTACAGTTGTGATATATTTGTGCTGACAAAGAATTACAAGAAAGAAAAATGTCAAAAAATTTCAAAAAGGAAAAAGATCTAATATTCCTCTTCCACTTCTTTGGAATTTCTATATAACACGATAATGATTTTAGACACCCTGAGTTAAATTCTTTCAGTATTTATGGACAGAAAAATTCTCCCTTTCCAGTTACAAGATACACGAGTTTTCTATGCAGTAAAGAAAGGATAAAGAGCAGTATATCAAATGTACAGGGCCACAAAAATTAAATTATAGTCATGCCGGAAAAAAAATATCAAGAAGAGTAACAGACAATCCTCCTTTTGTCTTTCAAGTCTGTGGTTTCTCTCTGGCTTTCAAACTGGAATGTCATTCCTCATTCCTTCCCTCAGCTGGGCAACGACTCAATCCAGGGACTAAATCCACATGGGGTCAAACCCTGCTGTGCAGAAAGAGAATTCCAGTAGAGATTTTGTTTTTCAAAAAGTTCTACTCTATTTTTCTCGGAAAAAAAAATAAGCTGTTAACCCAAGAGAGTATTTTAAAAGGATAGTATTTGAGTAGAGGGCCAAAAAATTAAAAATCTATACTCCCATCTCTCTTTAAGCACAAATATTCCACATTTTTGTTGATTGTTAGAATCCCCTAGAATTCCATTGAAGTTGAGTGTACATTTATCCTCTGGATTAAGAAAAAAAAATTCCTGGGAGAGAGAACTAACTCAAAAATCTTAACTTTAGACAAAAATATACCCATATATTCAAAGCATTGAGAAATGTAGTGTCAAAAATTAATCTTTTATAAAAGCATTTATGTAAGTGCATGCTACATTCAATTATTTTGAATTATTATAACAAAAATTTGTAAAACTCATTAGAAATATATACAGGTAATTATTTATATGAATTTGCTTTTTGATTCTTTTTTAGCATTGCCCTCTTACATGGGAAGCATCAGCCTATAGTGTTGGTCTCTGTTTATGTAAATAAGAGTTTTATATGGTACATTTGTATCATATCAACAGAAAAGCTGAATGATTTAAAATTTATTACTGGAGAAAACTGGGTATTACTCATTCTGTAGTTTGGTTACTAGGAAAATCATCCAGTAAACACACTTAGATATACTAAATAAAGGAAGTACACACCAAGGAAATTATACCATGCTCATGGATGGAAAGATATAATACTGCTACTATGGTATTTCCCCCAAGACTGTTCTATAAAATGAATGGGACTTCAAAATCCAAATAATTTTGTAACAAGCTGTCCCCCAAATTCACATTAATAAATAAAGGCTCCCACATAACCAAGTATATTTTTAAAAAATGACTCACATAAAGTATCTAGATAAGTATCAAATTATAATAATTAAAACCATGTGTCATTGGCACAAAAAGAATTAGAGGAACAGGTCCATGTATAATTAGAATATTGCATCATGTTATTAAGCATGTTCCACATAAATTTAACTCACAATATTAATCTTACTAAAGCAATTAAATTATAATTATAAAAACTCAAATCATCACCCAACAGATGTCTTCTCCCTCATACTTTCAATGTTATTCCTCATTGAAATCCCATAATGAGAATAAAAGGATATAGAAGGCCAGATGTTTCCCTCTGTACTAATTGCATAAACCTCTCACCTTCTAGTCTTTTTCAATACCATCCACCACAGTGTAAGAGTTGATTAGGGAGGAAGGAGAAAGTGTCTAACAGGTTGCTAGGGTTGTAATCCCTCACTGGATCCTTTTTGGGTATAGAGATTAACAACTGCTGACCTTTTGTTCATAGATACATTTTGTGGCTTGAGCACTTTTGGATGACACAGATAGTCTGAATTGGAAACACAACTGCACTTGAGATCGAATTTGTGGTTACACATTTTAAGTTGAGAATTGGCTCCTTGCTTACACCCAGCACCAGTTTTCAGGCAGCAAAATTCTCTTTGTGGTTCATTTTCCAGGATGAATTTATATCTAATTCATCCTAACTGAGATATAATGGGCATATGACTTGTTTGATATTTTTTAAGCAGGGAGTATATTAATGATAAAACATATTTATTATTGCAACATACTATCTTATTTTAGACTTTTTGAAATTTGAAAAGATTTATTGGAATTATTTAAAATTCATTTATTTTTTATTATAATGTATGATTTTTTATTGAAGTATAGTTGATACACAATCTTACATTAATTTCAAATATACAACACAGTGGTTCAACAGTTAACCACATTTTTAAATCCTCACCACAATTAGCACAGTTATTATCTGTCAACATAGGAATATATTACAGAATCATTGGCTATATTCTCCATGCTATGCTACCATTAATAAGTGTCTTTGGGCATATTTAACAATGGTACTCTTATCAGTGTTAGGAGTGGAACTTTCTCAGCTCCTCACCATGAGAACCTCATAGAGTTACTAGAGGTAAAGGTCATGAAAGTTTCAAGACACCCTAAGACTATGCCTCTGATCTCATTTTCAATTTAGTCTATACTTAGCCCTTTTAGTATTTGTGAAAATTAAGTGTTCCTTTTGTATATCTGTATAATTATAAATATATTTGTACTTCATTTGTATAATTATAAATATACAAACTATATGTTATAATTTTATATAATACATAGATATGTACAAATATTATAATTACGAATATACAAAATACAATTGTATAATATTTGTATAATTTAACTGTTCCTAATATTTTACAACTTTTAGGAACTTTGGTTCTGGGTTTAAGGAACCTCAGTTGCATTTCTCTGGATGTGTTTGTCTCTCACATGTTCAGAAGCCAGTTCTTTTGACCTCAGTTCCCTGATGGATCAAGAAAAGTCACTGACTTTCAGTTTGATTATTTTCTTTCTTGTTGTACAAACAAGATTGATGTCTTCCAAAATCTTTACATATCAGAGGGTGGAAACTGGAAGATTGTTTTATTTTTTATTATTGTACAAAACAACAAGTACCAGCAGAAGGCTTGAATGTACTTACTATTAAATAAAAAAGTGTTTGGCTCTTGTATCCCTGTCCCTGCTTGATTTTTATGTTTGATTTAGAGAGAAAGCATACATTTTATTGTTAAAATATGTAGATTTGAATATGAAAGGGAAAGTCTGAGTACATCAACACTACAACATAAACACTGTTTATGACTAAACAATGCATACTATTTTAATGTTGAATAACCAATTTCTATTACATTTTTGAAACCTCAGAATAGCACTGTTTATCAACTATGGCAACTGATTGACTTATTGGGTATTTACTATACTTATTTATTATTTTGGGGAAACCAGATTCCCAGAAAGTAAAGAGAATAAGTTACAGTATGTTTGTAAGGATGTTAAAAGGATGCCCTGCAGCATGAGAGTATTGTTTTAGAAAAATGGGAGAAAAATAGATGACTGATAAATTTCTGAAAATGATAAAAGGTAATGAAAATATACTATTGACTGAAATTATTTTCAGATTACTGTCATGGAAAAATGTGACAGCCCATATTTATAAAATATGTATAGGGTAATTAATGGTGTTTTCCAATATTATTATCCTCATAGAAAATGAATACTTAAAAAAAACTTCCCTTAATTATACAAACTATATATACTCACAACTAAATAGCCTGAAGTTATTAATGCTAATATTTATAAATAAAACTAACAATTTCTAAATTAATAAAACAAGTGGAACTTTCTAAAATTTAATTATTTTTTCATACTGTTATTAGTGTTTTAAACACATTTCTTCTTTCCTTCTTCCCAGGAACTTAACCTAGGTAATATTATCCAAATATTTTTACCCAGTTACCCATGTGAAGAACTATACTTAGAGTAGTCCAATCAGAGCATCTTCTTCCCCTGGTGACATGCAAACATGAAAATTAAATCTCTCCAGTCCCAGAAAAAACACAGAACTTTCGCTTAGAATCCTTCCAATATACTTTTCAAGCTTAAAGTAAATGTGTCTGGATAGCTGATGGATGTTCATTTCTACCTTAAGAACTTTAAAGTGGCCAACCTCAGGATGAAGCCAAAGTGCAGAAAACATATTAAATTAAAAGAATCTGGGACCAGCTGACATCACTGATCACCTGATCTTCTGAACACAAACACATGGACTAAAGTACCTTCTGTATGTTATTATGCTTATTTTAAATTAGTTTGAATCTATCTTTAAGTTTCTTGCTACCAAACTTATTTGTTCAAAGATAACTTTCAATAAAAATAAAATGACTTTCATGGAGATATATAATGAACAAGGATTAAATATTTTCTTTAACTCATTTTTAATAAAGGAATGAGGTAGGTGTTGAAAACAAATTCAAAGGGACTGCAAGGAGCAGACACATTTATACATAAAGCTATTAAACTTGCTGTATTTTTTTTCTAATTTTTTGGAGCATGGAGGGAGTGTCAATCTCTTCACAAGACAGAATTATTTGCATCTGCATTGCCATTAGTTTTCTACAGTATAATTAGTTTTAGTACAGATTAGAGGCAACTAAAGGTTAGAAACAGGTAAGCCAGAAGTATGTACTCATTCTAAACAATGATTAATTTTCCACAGGAGACATGGTAAGGGTAAATGAAAATTATTTTCTCCATTTATAAATGGGTAAGAGACCATTTTCCCTCTTTCTCCATTTTCATGGAGGTTTCCTTTGAGATGCAGTGAAACTGACTCTGACATAGGACAGAGATAAATCTCTCTAAGGATGAAACCCAGGCTCCGGGTCTCAAAGTACAGATTTATCTCCAAGTTTGCAAGCCAGATAACCTCTAGATATATTAAAATTTTCCACCAGAACTACCTCAGGGAGAGTTCTGAGGAGATGTGCAGAATATCAGGAGGTGCAACTCCTTTGTCTCTTGAGAAGAAAAGTTTAATTGTTCTTTTTTCTGCTTTACTATTTAAATACGTGTGATATTCTGTCTACCTTTTCTTATTTTCATGTTAATTTATATGAATGTAAATGTTACCCCTTACTCAGTACTTAACTGTTTTTCCATCGCTCTTCTATGTTGCTACAGAAAAGTCTTTTGTTGGCAGGAATGCTTTATTTTCCCAGCAATACCCAGGAATCATTTCATTTATTCTATATTTACTTATGTAACTTAATTAATACATATGTTCTAGGGATTATAATTCTTTAGATGTCTTAAAAAGAGTTGACTGTGAATCAATTTTAGTGTAATTGATCTCTTTTTGAAGCAGTTTTTTAAAAATTAATTTACTCTTGTTATTTATTAATTGTAATGTTTTTACTCTGACTTAATTCTACTATTATCTACCTTAGAAAAAAATTCACTTAATTGAAATATTCAGACAATAGAAATATATATACTAAAATATCCTATGGTTTAGTTACCCACTACAGTCCCAAATATTCTGTTTTCTTAAAGAAAAAAAAAGAAATTATACTTCTAGGAAGTGATATGTATTAATTACACTTGAAGTAACCCACAATGACTTGTAAAGTTTTATGATGTTTTTGAATAATATGAATTTTTCTGAAAAATTCTGAAAAATTTAAAAAAGGTTGCAATATAATTCATATGACTAGGATAACCTGGTATATTTATTCTTTTATCCTAATGAATTGGTTTCTATTTTACACACATACAGGATAGTTAATTAAAAAGAAACAATAATCATATATATATACCTACACACACACACACACACACACACACACACACACACATATAACTGTTTTGTTGTATCTTTAATTAAATATCAATTTATTCTTCCTTCATCATTTGAAAAAGACATACCCTATTTTAAATTCTACTTCTGTCTACTAAAAAAATAATAACCATTCTTTGATATTCATTTATTGAATTTTCAGAGTTGAGGCTGAAAAATTGTTTTATGTCATCCTTTACACAAGAAGTCTATTATATTTTATTTTCTACCCATCCTGAATTTTTAGAGCTAAATTTTATAGTCTTTATGGATTTATTCTTGCTAAACTGTCAAGAATATTTACTCATGTACATATTTATTTTAAAAATTACATAAAATATTCAGCTATTTGTATTATAATTAATTTAATACTCTCAAATTAATTTTATTCTGTCTTTTCTATTCTTTAATTCTTAATTTTACTTCATCTCGCTGTGATATGTAACAAAGAACATTATTTCAAAGATTCAAAATCTAACAGATATGTTTCCTTTTTATTGATTTTTGCTTAAAATATGATTGATCCTATGAATCAACATTACTTGATGCCTTCAAATGAAAGAATATTTACTTTTATTAGAGTAATAATATAAATACTTATATAATAAAAAATTCAACCAGAAAGCTTTAAAATGAAAAATACCAGGCATTCCTTGTGATCTTCAATATTTGTTCTGCAGATGAAACAGTATTTAATTCTTTTTATGTTCTATGTGATGTTTGACTCCATATTTCCAGTATCATGTTTAGATGGCTATTTCTTGTGTTTTAAATTCTCAGCTATAATGACTTAAAGCAATTAATGATAATAGTACCCTTCATAAACTACCCCATACTGTTCCCAACATACAACTTCCTTATATTTAATTAATATTTTAATGTACTAATCACCAACTCATTACCAAAATGCCTAGTATACAGTGTCTTTAATACAGTCAAAATCATCTATATACTTCATGATCTCTTTCCTTCAGCTCTCCATCTTCTTGTTTTATTCAGGAACTTAATAAACTAAAGTTTTCAAATCTAAAGCAGTCTAAACTCCAGAAGTACTAGGTCTAGAGCTTTCATTTGTAACTAAGATATATTTTAAGAACCAGGATTCTTTTTATCTCAGAAGAAATATATGCTCAAAGGACAAATTGTTATGTGATAAGAACAAGATCATGAGCATCCTTAAGGAAATCCAGTCTGATACTGAAATGATGAAGCAGGAATGAGTGGTTATCAAGAACAGACTGGAGGTACAGAATATAGACAACATAGGACTTAATATAAAGAGCTGAATGGTTGGACTGAAAAGCAGAATGGTTGCCAAAGAACAAATTAATGACCTGCAGAATCAGCTGGAGGAACTCACCCAGATAACATAGTAAACAAAAAAGATCGAATATTTAAAATTTAAAAATGTGTGATGGAGGAGTATATGTAACAATAATAGACATAAACTGGCCAGCTGATTTCCAAAAATTATGCCTCATAAAAGACATCAAACTAAATAAATCTAATTTCATCAAGGCATGATGGATTGAAGGTATCATAAGATTTCTCCATATTAGTCACAGATTGACTCTGCCACAGCTATCACAGTCTATTGGGTTGTTGCCTCAGAGCCCTTCATAGGACTTAAGAAGGATTCCTTTGAATAGTCATGGTTTGTGAAGTTTTCACTCATAGTGAAATAATTTCCAGTAAAATCCAACATAAAGTGAAGCAAAATCCAATATATTGTCTTTCTACATTATAAGAATTCTATCAGAATTCTTTAGCTTATTTCTTTTTATAATTTGCCATTTAATTCTAAAATTATGTGGAACTGGAAGAGTCCAAGAATAGCTAAAATATTCCCGAAAAAATAGAATCAAAGGAATACAGCTCACATTTTCAATTTCAAAATTTACTTCAAAGAAACAGTTATCAAGAAAGTGTTATACTGACATAAAGAAAGACCTATACATCAATGGAATAGAATTAATATTACAGAATAACCCATACATTTATGATCTTCTGATTTTTGACAAGGGTGCCAATTTAGTTCACACATGAAAGACTGGTCTCCTCAAGAAAGGATTCTCATTTGAGATTTTTGTGCCCCTTTATATAAGTTGGTCACAGGGATGGAAGTACAGCATGGAGAATATAGTCAATGGCTCTATAACATCTTTCTATGTTGACACATAGTAACTGCACTAATTGAGGTGAGGATTTAATAAGATGTGTAACTGTTGAACCACTGAGTTGTATACTTGAAACCAACATAATATTGTATATCAACTATACTTCAATAAAAAACTACTAAAATACATGGTGTAAGTTCTGGGTGTATATATGATGATTTCATATATGCATATATTGAAAGTGATTACCACAATAAAGTTGGTTAAAAAATCAAAAAAAAAGAAGAAAGAAGAGAAACGATTCTGGAAAAACCAAATGGTTCATGTGAAAAATCAACTTTTCCTTTAAACCATATAAAAAATTAACTCAGAATGAATCAAAAACTATAGAATTCTTAGAAGAAAATAAAGGGCTAAATTTATAGTCTTGGACTTGGCAAAGGATTCTTACATATGACACAAAAATGCACACTCAAGAAAAGACAAGATATATAAATTATGCTCCCTTAAAATTAAAGCTTTTGTTCTTTAAAGGACACTATCAAGAGAGTAAAAATACAACAAACAGAATGGGAGAAATTACACATCTGAAAGGAGACATATGTAAAATTTTAAAACAGTTCTTACAACTTAATAAAAAAGAAGATAAATGACCCAATTAAAATTAAACAAAGGATCTGAATAGTCATTTTTCAAGAAGATATCTGCATAAAAAGTACATAAAAAGATTCTTGACATCATTGATACTGATCAAAAAATGCAAATCAAAAGCACAATGAGATACCATTTCACATCCACTAGGAAAACTAGAATAAAGAAGTCAGATAACAAATGTTGACAATGATGTAGAGAAATTATAACCTTCATATACTGCTGGTAGGAATGAAAAATAGTACAGGTGCACTGAAAAACAGTCTGACATTTCCTGATATGATGAAATATGGATTTACTTTATGACCAGTAATTCCACTCCTAAATATATACCCAAGGAAAATTAAACTCCTAAATAAATATTCAAGAACAATTAAAATGTGTTCACACAGAAACTATGAATATTTATAGCAGCATTATTCATAATAGCCAAAGAATGAAAAAACTAAGTGTCCATCAGTGGATGAATGGATAAACATAAAATAGTATACCCATACAATGGAATGCTATTCAGCCATAAAAAGGAATGGAGTATTGATACATGCTATAGTATGGGTGAGCTTTTAAAGCATCATGTTAAATGAAAAAAGGCAGTCACAAAGGTCATGTGCTACATGATTTAATGAACATGAAAATCTAGATATAGGAAATCTATGGATATATAAAGTAAGTCAGTGATTGTGTAGGGCTGGGGGTAGGGCTATATGTAGTGAGGTGACAGTTAAAGTTTAGTTTTCTTGTGGCAGTAATGAATATATCCAAAACTGATGATGGTAATCATTGCACATAGTAGTGGATATACTAAAAATGTTGAATTATATACTTTAAATGATTGAATTGTATGATATAAAAACTATGTCTCAATAAAACTATTTAAAAAAAATTGAACAGCTTCTTAAAAAAAAACAAAAAAAAACAACTGACCATATACTCCATTAAGTCTCAATAATTTTAAACGACTGAAAACATAGACTGCATATTTTATGACATATAATTAATGAATAAATCAATTTTTAAATGTAGACAATATATATTTGAAATTATATATGTTATATGTTTTATTAATATAATATTAGTAATATTAAAATAAACTAAGTCAATGTAATAGTTACTTTAGGTATGTCCATGGTGGAGTTACTGGCTTTGACACTGAAGGGCACACAAGTGATTGGGGGATGGGAGCAATGTTCCCTTTAAGGTTTTGGTTTAATAAGTACTTGCATTATGTATTTTTTGTTAAACTATTTACATGCTTTTCATGTAGTTTTTCCATGTATATGTTTTCTTCATAATGAAAGAAAAAATTGAAATAAAAATCGTAATACAAAAAGGCATGATAAAATCAACAGAAATAACATCAAATTAACTTATTGATAAAATTACCTAGAAACAAGAAAATATGTGTTGTTAGAATATACCAAATATAAGACCTAGTCCTTTTTAGAAGTTTAAAATGCCAAATTAAAAAAAAAAGTTTAAACAGGAATCAATAAATACAGTTTGTGAACCTGGTCATCCAAATTAGAAATATCAGAAGTATTTTGTCCCTATGTGGAATTTTCTTCATATTTTGGTATTCAAAAAAATTTGATAATATCTACCTCAAGCACCTACTTTAAAACAAATGTGCTAAATTAATTTAATGAAACTTCAAAACAATTTTATGCTCTTTGCTTCTTCTCTTTGTAATAATGCAATTAAATTGCAATGATAGTTAAATAAAGATATGTGTTTTACAGTGTGACCTTTTTATGTGATTATTTCTTTGTATCATTACACCTTTGTACCTCAAACATTATATTATGTGCATTTCACACAAAGTTGTTGAGTTAGTGAAATATTACTGTCCTAAAATGTAAATCTCCCAACACTACTTTACCAAAAATTATCAAAATCCATCAGGTCTTCTGAATTCCATTCAATTTTAATGCTAGTTTTACTGATTCCCTATATTACAATGCCTTTGCCTTAATACTTTAAAGAATGTCACACATTTCAGCTAAAGCAATCATAGTCAGCCTTAGTTAAATGACACTTAAGGCATATTGTGAGTTTATTTTTCCTCTTTGAGAATCATGTGTGTCCTAACTTTTAAATTACCATGCTGTCATTACTACTCTTAATGTCCCAATAATGAAACATTTTCAACTAATTAATGTTTGCAATTTAACAGTTTTTAGATCTAAACTACTTGGCATTTTTATACTTTACTCAACCAGCCTCACATACTGAGAATATTTCTAAATGGTTTTTACTGTTCTTTTATCTTTTATTTTTTTAATCTCCATATTAAGTAAACATTAGCCTTGTAACTGGTCTATTTCCAATCTCCCCATCCACCCTGATTTCGAAACACAGAATCTAGAATTGGCATTCAGAATCATAAATTTTGAATAGATTCCCACCATACCTATAATAAACACCAAATACTTTCTGTAGTCATCAAGACCACCATGACCAGATGTCTTCAGACACATGCCTTGCCTGTCTCACCATGCACCACTATGCTGCTTTCTTGTTGCACTGAACAAGCTGAACTTGTTCCAGATTCTAGAATATTATACTTGGTGTTTTCTCCACCTTAAATTCTGTCCATGTGGCTCAGTCCCTCATTTCATTTAGGTTCCTTGTAAGTACTTCTTCATCACCATAGAACTGCATAACAGTATCTAAAAATAAGACCCAAGAAGACCTACTGCATCATTTACTCATTTAATCATTTATATCACTGTTTAAATAAAATAATTTTTCTTCATAGTAGTAATAACTTCCAGAATTAAATTATATAATGAGATATGTATGTACTTGATATGCCCCACTAAAATAAAATATAAGCTCCATAATAGTAGGGTACTTTTCTCTCTTATTTACTATTGCAAACTTGGCATCTAAAGTATATGTGATAGGTGTAGGTGATTAATAGCATTGTTTATATGAATGAATAAATCTGATGTCCAGTGTAGTGTGCTTCTAAATGTTGAATGGCCAATAAAATTGATGGAACATAAGCTAAGTGAAAGACCCTTGTATGTAAAACACTTTAAACTTTCCAAGATGAATGCTTTGGAAATTATCCATCATTCCCCTTAGTACCTCCATTGCTTATTATGGGATATGAACTTTTGTAGTGATATCATATCCTACAAGTGTAAGGTCTTAGCTAAGAGGGCATTGTAAAAATACAACACACATGGTTGAATCATACAAAGTATTATATTACTCCTTTTGAGGTAGGTTTTTAACTAGTATCAGCTTCTGTGCATTATTGCATTAGTACAGCATGCTGACATTATGCAAGTTAAATTGGTCTTGTCTTCATCCTTTTAGTGATAAAAGTTGAAAGAAACATTTTAAAATTCCATGATCACATTCAATAAAGAATGTATGGGCACATTCTAAAATTATATAATAAACCATTTATTCTATAGATATGTTTTGAATAATTAAAGTTCTGAAAGAATTTGAAGTATTGAAATGTTGGTTGTGGAAATGCAGCATACGTTTTTGAAGTTGCAATTGTTGGAACTGTTATTTCTTCACACTCCAGGAATATCATATTATGCCAATGAATTTCATCATTGAAATTCCTTAGAATATATGCTTTGGCTTTTGACACCAGTATTACCTCCTTTATGTCTATCCCACTAAATTTTATGTTTGATTCATCAATATTATTAAATTTTAATAATTTTTCATATCTCCTCTCTTTTAAATATTATGAATTTCAAAATATAACATGAAAAATACAGCTTTCCATTTTCTGACAAGGCAAAGAAACAGCATGATCCATGCCTTCTAGTATTAAACTCATTCCTATAGGTGCCACAGAGTCAACAGGCAACTTGAGAGATGTGTCAAAATAAAACGAATATTACGAGGAAGTTTTGGGGGCATTAGAAAGTGATTGGGTTGACATTTCTGTGGTAATTAGAACTCAGAAGAGAAGATGGAGGAGTGAAATTAGTAGAAGATACCAGAGAGAGTAGAAAGATGTGTTTTAAGTAATCCTTTTAACTCTTTCTGGTAGCCACAAGAGACATTCAGACATCAGCCAGCTGGGCACCTAACATTTAGCAAGCTGGCCCCTGATGTCTTTTTGAGGCCTGGTTGTATAGTGATGGTTTAAAAGAACATAGTCTGGCTGTCCCCTTAACATTTCCTTCTATGCACCAATTAATGTACTCCAAGTTAGCAATTGATAACATGAGAAAAAGTTTCTACCTTTTTAATGTCTATAAAGTCAGTCCAAATATTAGCTCAAAGATTTAAACCAGCCTTTGAAAGTTAATCATTTTTTTATAAAATTAAGAAAATGAATCTTCAGACCATTGGGGGAATATGTTAATTTCTTTTCTTTTCCTTTGGCGGTAGGTTAAGAGCTTTGCTGGAGGACAGCAGCCAAGAGTGAATTAGAAATGCATAATGACTATTCCATTAAATTTCTTTTGATGCTTTGATTTTAATTCTTCAATATTAATATTGTTTTTTATGGTAAAAAAGGAACTAATTCTTGCTTGGAAAATCCTACCAGGATATTTGTCTTTGTATATATAGTCCAGCTTTGAAAACTGGATAACTGATTGGGGAGAAATAAATGTAATGGGATGTTTAGAGAATGACTACATTCATTAGTTACATTACTAAAAATAGATGCAGAAACTTACATTTGTCCTTTTCTATATCCCTTATCAGAAAATTAATAACTAATACATTCCATTCAATAATTTTCTTTTTTTTTCCTGTATGTAAGCAAACAAGTAATATGAGGTTGCTTGCTTCTTAATTCCTTCTTATTTCCAACAAATACAATTTCACAATCCTAACATTGGTTTTGGATAGCTGAGGGACAAATAAATAAAACTGGGATATGATTTCCTGAGTTTAGATTGTGAGATGTCTCCAATTTTAATCAGGTCATACCTATTTTCAGTTCTGGCTTGGACATGCTTATTGGTGGTTTGATGATGAACAGTTTATTTACCCTACCCGAACCTCAGTTACAAAATTCATTTGTAAAATGAACAATGCAAGTCCCTTTTTCAAAGTTGGCAGGCTCAGATGAGATGAGTATGGCACAATTAGCACAAAATCAAGCACATGAAACTCAAAACAACGTGTAATGATTATTAAGTGGCTATATTGTATGCAAATTAGAAATGAGAATTAATATAAACTGATTAGTAAGTTATTGAGCAAATAAAGTAATTTTTACAAGTAAAGAACTGGTTAGATTCTATATAACTATTTAGTTATGAGTTATAGATATGTATAGGGAAAGATGAAACAAGGCACTATAAAAATTACAAATGGAAAATTATGCCACTTCAATTTTAATAAGCATAAACCCAAAACATTGCCTATCACACGATGGCATGCTATATATTGTGACTTTTGTAATTTTTTTTTACAGAAAATTTATTAGAATCAGAATAAGTTTCACAAATCTTCCATTTTCTCTCTATTCCAAGGGCTAGTTCCTTTGGTGAACTTGAGTATATAATAGAATTATTTTGCAATTAATAAATACTTTACTACAGATGCTAAATGGCTTATCCTATTCTCAAAAATTAGTGAAATTAAATGAGTGAAACTTCTAAGGTAATTATCCTTTTCTGTCCATTTATCAATATTAGAAATACAGATGTATGCCCTTTCTGAAATGTTCTAGGACATATTGGTTAGAAACACAATTACATCTATTTACTTGTAACACTAACTTGTACCATAACATGCCATATACGTCACTGAGGAAATCCATTTATTGGTTATTCAGAGTTATTCATATGGTATTGATGACCCTTAACTTTTAAATAGAGGATAATGCCTTCAAACTTCCATCTGTTCTGTATGAAGACATAAAGTAAACATATTTTTCTCTCTGTATTTTTATTGGTCTGAACATATATGTTTGTCCTTTGATACTTAGTTCCTTACCTCATCTGTCTGCTGATTATTTTTAGAAATTAAATATTACTTAATGACCCAAGAGAACTTTACATTTATGCCTAAAAAATGTGTGATTTTTTTTTTCTCCAACAGTAATATTTTACCAAATCATGAACAGATCCTAGGGTCTATTTATCAAAATGAAGTGGTATTATGGATGGTGAAAGGTGGTGTTTTGGCAGCCAGATTAGTTTTCCAATGTGTTGATGGAGTATATAAAAATTCAATTCTTTTCTGCTTAGCTTTCGATTATACTTCAAATTTTTAGGGCTCTGATTGCCATTAGGCTTTATCTATTACTTGGAAACTAATAAAGCCTGAGAAGCCATATATTCAACTATATCTTACTATATTTTACTGAGTGATCATCTGAAGCAGGCAGTGTGACAAGCATCTACTCTTTGTAGGTGACTGCAAAGCATTTCTTGCCAAAATGGAATTCAAGAACTCCATGGGAAGTTAGCAAAACACAGAATGTACTGAACTTCATATTAGACATACTTACAAATGTCTTATTCAGCTCATGTTGTCATAGGAAAATAGACCAGGTGACTTAAACAATAAGAATTTAGATCCTCTCTGGAGATTGAGAGTCTGACAAGTTCAAGACCAAAATGTTGGTTGATTCTGTTCCTGGCTCCATCATGGGGGCCCTCCCTCAAAACCTTCTCTAAGCCTAATTACCTTGCAAAGGCCCCATTTCTAAATTCTGTCACATTGGGACTTAGGGTTTAGACATATGGATTTTGGGGGTATTCCAACATTTAGTCCATAAAAACAAGTTATTGTGGGATCCCAGGAAAAGAAACATCTAATTCTGCCCAGTACCATTTCACACAGGTTTTAATACATCAACTGATTGCTTTTGAAATAGGAAGCCCGAGGCACATCCAGAACAGCCTGACAATCCACATAGAGACAATAAAATGCACAAACAGACCACACATGACACAGTGGGGAATGTCTAAGGAATAATGATAATTTGCTATTTCAAGAGCTATTTATGCATGGGTAAGAGTGGTGGAAAGTTTCTTGAAAGGGAGTCCTCAGTGTGATATTTTATGGAACTTTCATAACTGGTTCTTTTATATTAAACCATTTCAAATTTCTTTGGTTATCTATTCATGAAGTGCTAGTTTTTCATCTTTTAACTTTCTTTTGAAATTGAAACTCAAACAATTCATTTGCCTTATCAATTTCCATGTGCAGTTAGGTTATTCCTCTATCCTTTTAGTGGCCAGTGGAAGAATGCTTCAATCATGCTTAAATTCATGGGGGTAATTCTGACCTCCTTAGGCTTCCAATACACTTACTTCTTATATTAGGCAGAATTATAAGATGACCCCTCAAGATCTCCTCTCTTGGTATACATACGCTTCCTCCAAGTTATTGAATCAAACAGTGGATTAGGTGCTGGCATGAAGGGATTCTGCAGATGTCTTTAAGGTCACGAACCAGTTGATGTTAAATGGACTGATATCCTCAATGGACCTAACCTAACTAGAGGAGATTTTAAAAGGCACTGGGTTCCTCCTAATGAAAGAGATCCAAAGTATGAGAAGGAGTGAGAGCAAGATTGCCCATTGCTGGCTTTTAATGTGGATGGGTTCACATGGCAAGGCACATCTGTGGCCTCCAGGAGCTCAGAGAGAAATCAAGTTGATAATCAGCAAGGAAAGAGGGAACTCTATCCTATAGTTTCCAGAAACTGAATTTTGACAATTTAATTGAGCTTAAAATGATTATTGCATTGCCTAAAAATCATAGGCTGGCCTATACCCTGATTTCAGCCTGTGTGTTTGAGCAGAGAACCCAGTTATTCTGTGACCAGACTCTTAACCTACACAAAGCATGGATTAATGGTTTAAACCTCAAAATTGATGTTAACTTGTTATGCAGCAATAGATATCTAATACACTTACCTGCATTCTTCACAATATTCATGTTAGGAATGATTATATTTTGCAATGCGTGGAAAATCAAATTTCTAATTTCATATCCTTAATAAGTAAAAATTAAATGTTTTTTATTGGTAAATCATTAATCTTTAAATTGTTAATATATTCTTTCACAAAATGTTTAATATAAAATAATGTTAGTTTATCTACCAATATAATTGTTAAAATGTAAATAATTTCCCCAAAAAGTCTTTAGTATATTTCTTCTGACAGCAATACTGAATTAAAGTAAATATCAATTAAGTGCAAGGCACTAACAAGTATTTCCCAAATGTATTTGTTAATTACTATGTTAATCCCCAATGAAGCTCTTGTTCATGTCATGCTCTTTTTAACCCTTCCAAAAGGACTAAACATTCCCATACCCCTATTTTACAAGTTTTATTTCCAGCTGAAAATTCATTATGTTGCCATGTCCTTATGACTTTTGATTTTCATTAAAGATCATTATACTATGGGGAAATAATCGTATCTCAGAGACAACATAAGCAGGGTCTTCTCAACCTGATTACATAGCATTGTGCTTTTAAATTAATATCTGAACACTGAGATTAACATTTTTAAAGAAAATTTTTTCTGTACACCAAATTGCATTTAAATTTTCTTGTGGGTAGTTCATTGTCATAAAGCCTGATTTAACAAAATTTTCATCACTGCTTAGTTATGATAAAATGGAAAGTCTGATAAACATTAACCTCTACAAACAGATAATAAAATAGGAAATGAAAGTTCCCTTTACAGTGGTGAAATGTTTTAGGATCGATTTTCA
The DNA here is from genome assembly GCA_032199065.1 of Smutsia gigantea. Taxonomy (NCBI): domain Eukaryota; kingdom Metazoa; phylum Chordata; class Mammalia; order Pholidota; family Manidae; genus Smutsia; species Smutsia gigantea. Next base: position 17,146 of record JAVSCE010011080.1, read on the forward strand.
TGTCGAATGGTTAAAGTAATAAAATAAACTAAGGCAGAATGCTTAAGGAAAAATAAAGGAAAATAATAGCAGGCCTAGCATCTCTTGAACATTTTGTACAATAGTTAATGTAGCTTTTTTTCAGGCAGTAGTAACTCTAACACAAAATTCAGAGAATGATCTTTTCAGATGGATAAGATCAAGGAGAAACATATATTTCATATGGTGGATCACAGAATAAAACATTGTTTAGAAAATAAAAACAAAGCCACTTTACCTAATTATGTCTGAGTTTAAATTGGGAAATGACCCTTGGCCCTAGGCTCCAAAGATCAGATGTTTCAAACACATTTGGGATGTTACAAACAACCTCAGGAAATAGACACCTTAGCTCTTCACAGCAAATTCATCCTCACCTTTGAATCTCATTACAGTTCTGATTATAATTTTGAAAATGCTTTTCCTCCAACCACATGAGTAGATAATGAGAGCAACCCTGAAGATGATGATGGATGACAGACTTTGTAAAATTAACCTGAATATCAGCCCAGTGACTTAGCCTACTGTTGGTTTCTAATGAAAGTATTTAGAGATCAACCTTAAGGAAAAATAGCATCTATTTTACCTAAGGTAAAAGTAAATAAAACATTCAATAAATAAGCAGAGCTAATATTAAGAAAAATGCCCATAAAACTACATCTTCTTCTAGAACTGACACAGAAGCCACCATGCTGTCACTGGCACCGAAGATCAAGAACTGGATCATTCGGAGACATTTAAGATGCCAATCATTTGGGGAAAGCTTTTAGAAAATCCCACTTATACATTCATCATCTTGTTTTTATTCTTAACATGTAGCTGGGTAAAGTGCACCTTCTTGTAACTTACTTCAAGGAACGCACATTATCGTTAGCTCTTCTTGACCTAATTTAACACAGAGTCTAGACACATATTGCTCTTTGTAATGGGCAGGGAAAACTTGAACAATACCTAAGTATGTGAATATTGGATTTGACTAAGCTGTACTGTTCAAAGTGTAACTAGATATATGCTAATGTATTTTTAAATGAAAATATTGATTACATACACACTTTTAAAGGATTTGATCTTAATTCTCTGAATGGTGAAATTTAGTATTTCACCAGGAAAATTGGAGTGTTAGAGAAAAATCTATAAATCAGAAGCCACAAGCATATAACAAATGTTTTGTTACTAACATAAAAACACTGCTGTTTGTAGATATAAATACTGAAAGTTATTTTCAATATAGTACTGGTTTTTAGTCTCATGGATATTAAAATGGAAAGTTTAGTGCGGATAAAAAGATCTGAATTTAGAATTGCAGACCTGTCATTAACATGCTTATATAAAACTTGGCAATTTAATTAACCTCTCTGTACATCAGGATTATTATTTCAAACGGTAATGAGAATTGTAACCTCAAACATTTGTTGTGAGGAATTCAGGAGTTAATGAAGGAGAGAAGTTCTAGTGGCTGATGATCATGCAAAAGCATGCTGTTTCCACTTACAAGTATATAATGCTGCCTTCAAATCACTTTTTAGTACAGATGTGTAATAAATGTAAGAAAAGTAAAATTAAATTTAATTAAAATAAATTGAATAAATTTAAGACAATCCTATGTATGCATGTATAATAGAAAATAGACTATTAAAATTCAAACCCACAAAAACAGTTGCTTTATTTTACTCACTTTTTATATAGCTTCTCCCCGTATCATCCTGTATGCAGTCATTAGAAAGGACTAATTACATTAAACATTTCATCTTGATAGCAATTTTCAAATATAACACATAAAGTGAGTAAAGCATTTATTATGAAATAGTAAGTGACCGCAATTTCGATTTTTGAGTTAAGTTTTTATTTATAACATTTCTCCCTTGAAAGGTGCCACTTAACACTACTGAAATATTCTAATTGTGGAATTTACTCTCAATGGATACAGCAACAGAGTCATGCATCATATATGGAATGGATTAGAGAATACTTGGCTTTATCGGTATTCCAACTGGCTTTCTCATAGACGTTAACAAGCAGGTTCTATAATGTATATGGACATGCAAAGACCCAAAACTTTCATGACATTTTGAATGAAAATAAAAGTGGCAGAATTATCTACCAGAAAGCAATGAAATGCATTGGGGTAATTCAGATATATCCATATGCAGACCTTTTTTTTTCATAAAGTATAAAATGCTGCTCCTTTCATAATGCAAGCAGTACAGTGAAATCAACCTCGATTCAGGTAGCTGGCCAATCACCCTGGGGAATAGTGCCTTTCTGGGGACTCACTGTGGGTCTTTGCTGCCAACCGATTAAGCACTTGGTGTTTCACCTTGATGAGTGGGATTCCATGCTGCCCAGCCATTACATCACTTCCATCCCTGCAACCACAGTCACTTTGTTCATGAGCACAAATGGCAATGAAAGGGGTGCTTGGAGAAATAGGCTGACTGGTGTCCATAAAATGGGGCATCCTATTCATTTGACTATTAAAATCCTTCCCTGCTGAGGTCACCTTTTGGAGAATGTTTACAAAGAACACAAATATCTTGTGTTTCTTGCCCCTTCAGTCATTCCACATACCTATTCCCCCAATTTTTTTGTTACCAATTCTCCAATCATGTTCCAACTCTCTTGACAGTCCAGACAAGCCCATAAATCAATATATATTGCATGTCTGTCTATTTCTCATTCAAGGCAAAGTAAACAACAGTGCTACTGCCTGAAGTTCTACATACTGGAGGATTTCTCCTTGCACTGTCCTTTAACAATATTTCAGAGAGACACTGTATTATTCTAGCTGTCCACTTTCAGATGATGCCTGCAATCCTGGAGTACCATCTGTAAACCAGGCTCAAGTCTTCTTTTCCTGTGTCAATTGATCATAGGGAACTCTCCGTGAAATTCTAAGTACAGATTGGGAGAGAGCAGGGATTAAAAAAAATGAAATGGTGTTATAGAGTTTCTTAAATCATAATAAGGGTATTTCCTAGCAATATACAAGGAAGACACAAGGCCCTTCAGATGGAACTGAGCAGAGAAGTTTTTATGAGAAAGAAATAGTTTAAGAGTGCTAAGAGCTAAAAGATAGATTATTGTAAAAAGCTGTTCCTGAACTTTGATTGAGAAATCAGATATTAGGCAGGCAGGCATGAGGCTCAAATAAAATTAGCTAGCTTAAGTTTTCCCAGTCTTTCTCAGATTCTTTCACAGAGTAGCGTTTAAAGGAAAACATGCTTTGTAAGAGTTTATAGGATAGAGAACCTGACAGGGATTGGAAGGTGGAAGAAATTCTGGATTAGGTATAGAATTACAAAGATTAGTTTGGACTCTTGTACCAAGCAGGTGAGAGGGCCAGCTGTAGTATTTAAAAAACCTTGAGAAATGAGACAATTTGTCAAAGATACAAAATTGGGGGATGGCCCTTGCAGAAGAGCTGAAATGAACCCCAGCATTATCAGCTGGCTTCTACTTAGTTTTTGCAAAGGGACTGACCAGAATGCTAACTGAATTTAAGGTACGAAAAGAACAGATAAGGGTGAGCAAATGAAACACTGGGATAAAGATTTAATAAAATCTTTGCAAACTTTTCCCTGTCAGAGGTGTTGTTCTTCACCTGATTAATTCATGATAGGACATTGAGCTACTGAGCCTCACAAAACTCATTGCTCCAATCATGAGTTCACATGCCTTGTACTTGCCTGAAAAACACGTGTGAACTGTCATTTGCTATTTAAATCCAAATCCCATTAGCCATAATAGTGTTATGACTTTTTATTAATTGTGTGATTTATCAAGTATAGAATGGCCCAAGTCTCATTAGAAAACACATATGTTTCCAAGTGACTTATTAGCATTTTGAATTTAGTTCTATGTCATCAACGGGGACGTAGTGAAATTTTTAAGTTTCAATGATCTTAAGACCTCTTCCTATAACATATTCACTATAATCGAAAAGTCATGAGTGCTGTAGATGCTGAAGTTCAAATTATTTTTCACATCATTTAAAATTATACTCTCACACTGAATGCTTATCATATTTGTATTCAGTGTGTGTTATATGTTCCAAGAACCAAAATAATGGACATGTTTATCTGCCTATGTTGTTGAAAAGCAAAATAACTGTGTGACATAAGCAAGTTGCTTCAATTCAAGCCTTTGGGCCTCTGATTCCAAATCTTTAAAATGGGGACAACCAGATACTTGTCCCATACGGTTTTCATGAGTATTCAAGAAGTTAATATTTGTGAAATGCTAAAGGTGTGTCTAATACATGTTAAGCAACAGATATATTAAAACAAACTTGGAGATGCTTTTGGTTTAAGGTATTCACTTAAATGAACCTATAGCACTCATTTCTTTCACCAAGATGAAAATAAGTCATACTCTATTTTCTATGAAAATAATGGTTTGATGTATATTTGACTATTATATAGGCTTGTTATATTATACAAAAAATGAAATTACAGTGTAATGGTTTACCAAAACAGGTTCTTAACATCTACCTCTGCTAAATGTAACTTATATAACATAATATTGGCCTGCAGGGGGAAAAACAAGGCATGGTGAAATAAAGTAATTGAATGCTTTTTTTAAATTAGAAATGTTAAGCCCAATTAATTTCTCTTTATGGAAGAAGCCAGAGTTGATAAAAAATGTGACTGTTTTTTATTAATTTGGAAGGGAGCGAATAAAACTTTTTGTTTATCATACACGTTTTTATGTACATTTTCATCCCTAATCGATATTATGACAATATTATTGAGCACTGCCTACATGCTATGAAATTTGATGACTATTTTACATAAAGCATGTCTTCTAATACAATAGTACAACCATCAAATTAGGACATTAATCTAAGACATCCACTAATTATCCACAACAGAATTTTAGCCTCTCTTCCTTTTTTTCTTAACCAAATTTTGCTCATGGTAAGGATATTTACATACATATACATGTTTTACAGAGAGAGCTTATGTGACCATATTTCTAGGGATCTATCTGAATGAAGGATCAAAGTGTCTCCTGAGAATATTTTAAGAAAAGAGAAAACCCAAGTTTCAGAAAGTTTGCTGAGGACAAGGGGCCAGTATAAAATTGTATGTAAGAAGGGAAATTACTTTTAAAAGCTTTTGATTTCATATAACTTTATGAAGAGTAACACATGGTAAGAATAGTAAAATGAATTTCCATGTTCCCTTCATCCAATTATATAACTGAACAGTTTGTTTCATTTGTTTTATAATTCCATTTATAGATTTGCATATATGTACACAGCTAGTTTTCAGTACCACTTGAGAGTAAGTTGGATGAATTGTGTCTTAACCCTTAAATAATTCAGTTTGTGTTTTCAAGGAAAAGGGTAATACTATTAGAAAACAACAGAGTTTAAAAATTGGAAAATTTAACATTGAAATAATACCATCAGTCTACAGTTCAGATTTAAATATCAATGTTCACATAATGAGCTTTATAATTTTTAGGTACTGTCTTCTTTCTAGGATCTAGGATCACCCAAGGTACTTAGTTGTCATATCTCTTTAGCCTTCTTTAATCTGGAACAGTATCACAGCCACTATTTCTATTTCTTGACCTTGACATTGTTGAAAATTACAGGCCGCTTGTTTTGTACAATGTCTCTAAATTGACTTTGTATGATGTTTCTGAATGATTTGTTTCACATTATGATGTTTGTCAGGCATGTCACACTAACGATATTTTAATGTTAGTTTTGATCACTCGGTTAAGGAGGTGTGCACAGATATTCTTCTCTGAGAAGCTAATGAATTAGTACAACTAACTAACAAGCATTATGTAGCTATCCAATTTGAGATTATATAGACATTCTGCCCGTTATCAAAGTTTAATCCACTAGCTTTAGCCCTGTATATAATACATATGTATATATAGCCCTATATACATAAGATATATATATTATATATAAATAATTAGATATATATTAGATATATTTATAATATTAGATATTACATATATTAGAAAATCCCCAAATTAAATGTATAATTATATAAATGTAATATTGCATTCTATTATAAGAAAGATCCTTCCTTTCCCTTTGTTGTATTTATTGAGTTATATGACGCATGTGACATTATTTATTTTGATGCTCAATTTGTGAGGAATATTATTATCAATAGAACTTGGACTACATCCCGTCAAATTATATTCTTGCCCATATTCCATGGGTTGTGTTTGAGTCTAAGTATAGTACTCTGGAAAATGATAGCTAAAAGATATTTGGAAGAATAAAGTTGACACATCTTGGTTTTTTTATGTAAATAATATTTCCAAGGTTGAAGAAAAGAGCTCTCCTGACTTTCAGAGAGAAACAGATAATGATATCACCACACACTGCTGATCCAGTATTGTATATAGCAAAGGGTACAAGCTAATATCTTTGATAGCAATAAAAGAAGGACCTATCAGATAACACCCTACCTCTTTTGATATCAAACCTTGATTGCTTTGAAACAAACGTGGAAAAACATCTACTTGATGTAATACTTTTGGAGATCACCTGAACTCTGCTCATAGTGGCACGTGCTGCAATCATTGCCATTAGCGGCCATTAGCGGCCATTTGCAGGCCTTCAGAGTCACTGACATTAATTAGACCATGAACACAGTGAGCTAAAATGAGAGAAAACTGGTGGCAGATAGTAGTGGTATGAAGAGTATTCAAGGTCTAAAATTCTACATTTATGCAAATATAATACAAACAAACAAATGAAAAAGACACATACAAATAGAAAAATATGTCAACAATTTGGCTGGTAAGCATTATGTCAGGTAACCATATATATTCATGACATTTTGACTTCATATTTTAATAACTTAAAAGCAACAGGAAGTTAATATCTCTTTTCCACTCTCAATTTAAATGTATTTCTGATGGAATACACATTAAAAAAATAAAACAACAATCATACACCAAAAAAAAAAATCTTTTGGCCATTATTTTGTTGGTTTGTCTAGAAATTTCCCTTTCTGTAACCACTTACAAATGACAGATGTTCAAATACTTCCTCCATGTGATGCCACATAGCCATATATTCACAAGTATCTGGAGGGTTAATTGAAATGTATTACTTCCTTCTCAAAGTTGTATGACTTAGAAGTAGCATATAAATTGTGTATTAAATATTGAATATAGAGAGACTGTCTGACACCACACATATCCATCACTTTGGAATTTCTTAGATCCTCATAGTCTTGTTCCAACTGCTGCTAAACTGATCAACTCTGTGTGTTACAACCAATTAAGGCAGCTGCAACTTGAAAGTACCTTAATTCATACTCATACCACTTGCATCTCACTATCTTGAGGTGCCTATCACATGCAACTCAGAAGTGTGTGGAATTTAACATCCCTAGGAGTGAAACATTCACAAATTGAAACTGGATCTGTTTAACCAAGTCTTCGCCATCAGAGTTTTTGGAGAACTTGAGGGCTTCTCAGAGGACATTACCACCAGCTGCACCAATCAGCCATCTAGAGGCAGCCGTCTCCGTTCTGTAATGTATCTGCATACTGGCTGGCTGTTCTTTGCTTCACTCCCCAAGTCTTCCCCTGTTCCCTGGTTTGCATTCCTTAATAGAAAGCTGTTAGAGACACCATTGTCTCATACTCCACCTTCTGTAAAGCTGCCTGAGAAAATATTACAGCCTTTATAAACATATTTAACTGACTTAGATTTAATCAACATGGACAATTTTAATTCGGATAACATGCTGAAAAATAGGCATAAGCTACACCGAAGAAAATTTTTTTAAATTCCTTGAATTTTTATTTATTTTGCCTTTTCCTAAGATATTCTCTTGAAATAATGAAAAAAATGCATGACTAAAGAAGTGGTCTTTTTAAAGTGCCATTTGCCTTTAATCAGTATTGTACTAATTATGTTTCTGAGTATATAATTGTCTTTGCTCTCCTGAAAAGGAAAAAGGATCCGTTTTCATGAGACAAAGATTCTGTCCCCAAATGTGAAAAAAAACAATTTCTTTAAATTCCTCAAATTATAATCATATAGGTTTCCTTGCAAACCATAATTACACAGTATCCCTATAATTTCTCTCAGTACAGATTTAGCTCAAGTCTTGTGTATGATCATTGTACAGCAATAACAATGGCTTCTCCTCATGTGACTCTGTTGTGGCTAAGATTCCCTGGCCCACATTTTCATACAAGGCATGGGAAGCCAAGAAGCTGGAAAAACCAAGGAGATACAAAAGTCATTAAAAAAAAAATACAGTTCTGCAAATCACACTTGCATTTATTATCTGCACTTCCTACAAAAATATCTTGTTACCATACATACTTTTCTGAGCTCCTTATATGAAAATCTTTTATTTTACCATCAAGTCCTTAAAGCAACTATGGAAAATAAGGAATTATTGACATAAAGATCCTAACACTCCTTATTTTCCTTCATTTACAAAGTTTAAAGGAATCATAATTTCTAAGAAAAGCACACTAAATTTCCTGAAAAACATGAACTATTTTATTAAAGTAACTTGGAACTTAATTTTATGAGTTTCCTGCAAAATTCACATTAAAATCAACTTTTCAGTTCTGCATCCTACCAGCAGGTGGCAGGAAAAGGCACAAAATTTCAGAATCCTTTAGAAAGGTAGAAATATCCCTTCTCGATGTTTTGGGATGACAGTCCTTTTAGTTTTAATTACTGGGCATGCTGGTGACTCAACTCAGTTCTCATCCTTAGCAGATGAAGCCTTTTTCTTGAACTAAATGAGGCTGTGTAGCCTTGGATCACAAATCACCACTTTGCTTCAATAATGTTCAGCATTTACCATAAAGCAGGTCCAAAGCCTACGGGCACATAAACCTTGATCATTTTAACACTAGGCTATACCAGGCACTCTTGGAGAATGACTCTATTCATGTGATGAGGAAAATATTGAAATTGAACATTTCAGCTGTTTAATAGCTGCCTTTATTTTTAGTAATTAAAGTTTTTTTTTTTTTAGTAGTGCATTTTGCTTTGTTTTGAAACAAACTAAATGGTACATTTATGGATTCCATGCCTTTTGGAAAATGATTCAAGGGCTTAGATTAGTTAAGCCTGGTGCTGCTTCTCTGCTGAAATTCTGTCATATGTTCTTGCTTCTATTGCCTCTACAAACAAATGCCCACATGCCTTGGTGATGGAAATGATTGTGAACTGGTTTTCCTACACTGAATGCACTAATATCTACATTTTCTTCTACTATTTTCATAGTTTTCTTATTTAGGTCACATTTTTTAAAGAGGTATTTGCCCCCAAATACCTTCCTTTCAATCTCTCCAGAAACATATAATTAAATCAGAATCAATATAATATACCAAACTAATAAAGGAATTGCTCTTATAAAAACAATATTTAATAATTACTTGTTAAGGGATTGAAAAATTTGTGTTATAGTATTACCAGCTTCTAAAATCCTTGTAAATATCTGTCTAAGAATTGAAATGAGATGGTGAGTTTAAAATGCCTGGCACCTAACATGCATGCATTACATTTTAATACCCTTTCCTCATATTAAGTGCATATTCAAAATTCTTGCTTTATTGGAGCAAGAATAAATTCTTAAATAAAATTCCATGAAAAGAATTTAACCGTATATTTTCTAAGTTACAAAATAAAAGGAAAATATTTTAAAAGGATCAATTAGAGGGGTGTGCACAATACAATTAATTGTAATACAAATATATATAGTAAGTAAGGAAAAATAGTGTGAATATTCACCCACCAGATAGGAGGATGGGCTATGAATGCAACAAGAGATCAGTAAACAAGAAAATAGCAAAGCACCCAGATAAGAATATTATAACATATACTACTTACGGCTTTCTTATGTGTCACAACACAGAAGGAAAGAGATATTTTTCTCAGTTTAATTAAAAGAAGCTCTCAGTCATAAAGTAACATGTCTATAAGTACCCAATTGCAGAAGGAGGAACTTTTGCAGAAGGTATTGAAACCTAGGAGGATAAAATTAAAAGGTGTGGCATTTTCCTTTGCCTGTGTCACTCTTTTTGATAATGCATGGCTCTGTATTCATGCACCTATTTTATTTTTTTATTAAGGTATTATTGATATACACTCTTATGAAGGTTTCACATGAAAAGCAATGTGGTTACTACAATCACCCATAATATCGAGCCCCCCCCGCATATCCCATTGCAGTCACTGTCCATCAGTGTAGTAAGATTCATGCACCTATTTTATATTCCAGTTTGTATCCCCACAATTTCAGCCAAACACATAGCCTGCTATACTATTTAAATGTCAGTCTAAAGTCATTCCATGTGAATTTATTTTCAAAATAATGACATTATTATTAAAATATCCTATTACTCTTATGTGATAATAATATAATAGTCCTATTACAGTTAGCAAACTAATAATATGATTATTATGTAAGAGCCACAGCTCTCATTTTAGTTTTAGTTTTGAATACATTACCTAATTCAATTCTTAAAACAACCCTGTAACGTAAGCATTATTATTATCCCCAGTTGACAGTTACAGGGAGTGCAGCACAGAGAAATGTAAAACCTTCACAAAGATCACATGGCCAAACGGGAACAAAAATTTATACCTGGGCTTTCTGAGTCCAGACCCTGTCTCTTGTGCTGTCAAAGAAAATCTCATTCATCCAAATATTTTATTTGTAGGAGTTATTGGCAAAGCATCTTTTGCTAGAACTGATACTCTGAGGCTATTCCCTAAAGAGTCAGTCAACCATCACAGCAGAGTTTGTAGATGGTGAGGGCATAAGTAGCACTAGCAGGAAAGAACAGAACAGAGATCATGGTTTCCTAGCGTGGAAGAGGAAAATGTGAAACAGATGACTGTCAAGACAGTGAACTTCATTTTTTTACAATCTTCTGACCTTCGAAATGGCTGGGCCATTTGATTAAGAAGAAAGAATCATTGCCAGTCTTAATCATGTAATAATCTGACAAGGCAAACTGTGAAATGTGATTTCTGAATCAGCATGTAATTTGTTTTATAAACAATATGAAAAAACTTGCAGTAGTATAAACTCTATCAGAAAGGTCATGCTATATGTAGTCCAAGTCATGTTCTGTTCCAAGGGCACTTTACATATGGTTTTTCTACTTTAGAATCCTTTGAATATTATTATTGTTTGTCTGCATCAGAAGTATGGCATCAAGTGATAAAAAATTTTTTAAACTCTCTTTATGTTTATTCTTTTTTCTTAGGTTTTTCAAAGAAATTCTAGTATCAGATATTAAATAATATGCTTCTTTAAGGAACATAGTTATAAGGAAAGCCTTGCTGGAATTTTAAGAGTGTCCAAATGCCACAACAATCTAATAATAATACTTTAGATTGATATATACAATGATAATGTATGATTTTCTTAATTTCTGAGGTAGCTTGAAAAACTTTCAATAATTTCAAATCTATTTAAGTTTCTATGATGATTTAATTATAGTAATTTCAAGCATAACAGATTTCAGCTTAAATATTTCCAGTTCACTTACATTTAACATTTTCCATTAGTATATTAAACATATAAAACATGTAAAAGTTTTCAAGGTAAACACATGTCAGTGAAAATGCATTCTTTATGATGACCTTTTCTCTTTGAAAAGTAGTATATGCAAAAATAATTCAAAATAAGATGCACATTGAGATGAAATTACTTGAACCCATTAAATTTTTTTTATCTGAGACTGTCTGGGTTGCTCCAGTCAAGTATTTTCATCATATTTTTAAAAACATCTCATAAATAGAAGAAACTTTAATGAGAAAATTAACCATCTAATAGATGGACTTATCTATGTGCCAAATCTGTGTTTTAACCATTCCCTTTCTATTTGTGCTCTGATAGAAATACAGAAAATCTGGAAACAGTGGGGGCTAAGGCCATATAAACAGAGCTTATGGATGTTACAATCTTAATAAACACATGTGCAAAGAACAATATTGACTTATTCTGATGCTACTTATACCATTGAAGGAGGATAAGAAAATGTACCTCCTAAAAAAAGATTAAAAGATTAAATATTTTCTTTTCTTTTAGTCACATTTTTCTAATATGACTAGATCTATAAATGAGTAGAACATTTAGAGCAACATCATACTGATATCAAATTGCCGCTTCAGGTAACTGATTTATTAAAGCAGTTACTTTATCTCACATAAAAACACAATGTATTGAATAATCCACAACTGACAAGGTAGCTTGATGATGTCATCAACATACTTTTAACTTTTATCTTTGTATTCTGCCTACCTTCTCATGGAGATTATATCCTCATATTCACAAAATGGTCTGGGATCTCCAGTATTGCAAACACACTCAAAACCAGAAGAGTAAAAAAATATGAGGAAACAAAAAATGTGCATGTTGTCTGACTCTATCTCTCAGTCTGAAGACTAATAAGGTTGCCTGCAAATTCCACCAGTACACTTCTATTTATATCTCACTTGTCACCTATATATTATTATTTTCATTCATTATTTCATGGAAACCTGGGATGGCATTAATCTGGGCTCTTTGCTTCCTCCAAAGAAATGTGGGATTCTTATAATAAGGAATAAGAGAATGATGGATTTTATGAAGGCACCTATCTGGATTTGACACAGAATACTTCACACTTATGGGATTAAAAATATGAACACAATGAGAAAGCAACAAATGAATCCATAAATACTGCATGTGATGAAAAACATAATTTTGTATGTCTTGTTGTATCAATGTCTCTTTCTTTCTCTCTAGCTGTCTCTCATCTTGACCTCAAACTTGGTTTTAGCAGTCTTTTCTTGCTAATTTTCAGAGGTTTGTACTGATTCAACTGGAGAATTTTGTTTTAGAACAACAGATAGCACCTACTCCATCTAAAATTGTCTAGGTTTTGTTTTTGTTTTCCCTTAAGTATATTAAGTATCCAATATTCTGTACATGTAAATAATATTTTATGTTACATTGGAGCACAGTGAAAATAAAATGTCAAAACATGTTCCCGTATTAGTTACTTAGTTTACCTGAAATTTGGTTTTCTACAGTCAAATTAGTTAGGTAAATACTGGATTATATATTTGTATTTACTTATTTTATTTTATGGTAAGAACAATTAACATTGTATCTACCTCTTAACAAATTTTTAGGTGTACAATACACTATACTATAGGTATAATGTTGTATAAAAAGCTTATTTTAGTCATCTTGCTTCTGAAACTATACATGTTGATTAGTAACTGTCCATTTCCCCCTCTCTCCAGCCCCTGGAAACCATCATTCCACTCTCTGACCCTATGAATTTGACTAATTTAGATAATTCATATGAAGAAAATAATGGAATCTTTTTCTATTGTCTCTTGATAACTGGCTTATTTCACTTAGCATGTCCTCAAGACTCATTCATGTTGTTGCACATTGTAGTATGTCCTTTTTAAAGTGGACAAATAGTGGCCCATTGTATGTATATACCACATTTTCTGTACCTATTTTCTATCAATGGACACTTAAGTTGTTGCCACATCTTGACTATTGAGAGTAGTACTGCAGTGAACAGAGGAGTGCTAGTATCTGAGATCCTGATTTCAATTGTTTTGGACATTGATCAGCAATGATCATGTCTATGGCATGGACAACAAAACAAAATAAGTCAGACTAACTACATCAAATTAAAAAGCTTCTGCATGCAGAGAAAACAATCAACACAGTGAAAGACAACCAATGGAATGGGAGAAAATATTTGCAAACCATACAGCTGATAAAGTGTTAATCTCCAAAATATATAAGAAACCCCTACAACTCAAAAGCTAAAATGAATAAACCAGTTAAAAAAAATGGGTTAATGGTTTGAAAAGTCACTTCTCCAAAAAAGACAAATGGCCAATAGGTATATGAAAAAATGCTCAATGTCACTAATCAGGGAAATGCAATCAAAACTACAATGAGATATCACCTCACACCTGTCAGGGTGGCTATTATGAAAAACAAACAAATAAACAACAAAAACAAAGACAACAAATGTTGTTAAGGATGTGGAGAAATTGTAACCTTTCATAATTTTGGTGAGAATGCATATTGGTGAAACCTCTGGAAAATAGTCTGGAGGCTCCTCAAAAAATTAAAAATAGAACTACCTTATGCTTCAGCAATCCTACTTCTTGGTGTTTATTCAAAAGAATTGAATGCTGAATTATATTGAATGGTCTTGACTGATGTTTGATGAGTCTTGACATTTTTCAGGCACAGTCTTTGAAATTTCATTATAAATTATTCATATATTAATAAACCAACTCTCCTATCATGAAGTCAATCCACTATATGTTTCTCTTGGAAATACTGTGATACTATCTAAGAAAGTACAACATTTATCTTTATGTCTTTGAAGAAAGATACAGGGAAAATTATTGGAACTAAAATTTTATACCAGTCTATGATATTATTAGAGCTTATGCTCATTTACCTGAAAATAGACTTAATATTATTCTACCTATTTAGTTGTAGTGGGATATGTAGTAAAAATATTTTGAAAATGTTGAATTTAAAATTTTAAGAATAAAGACAGGGAGGGATAAGGAGGTAAAGAGGGAAGCGGAGAAAGAAGTGTAGGAGAAAGAAGAAACAAAAATGTTTTAAGAAATTCTTATTTTTTTTTAATTTGTGTGCTTGGATGATATTGCTAATATTTAATACTCAAATTCATACTCATGTGAGCATAAAGGTCCTCTGTTTTACTCTTGAATGAGAGTTCTCCAACCTGCAAACAAGAAATTTATTTCACCTTGCATTTTTAACATGTACCTCTACGTTTTTAGACACTTTTAAAAGAACAGTGCAAGCATTCATATTACAATAAGATTTTTAAATTTTTATGTGAATTTAATACCTCATGAATTATTCCATACCTTTCTGTGCTTTATATTATTTGCTTTTTTGAAGATTTCATTTATTTATTTATTGCATCACAGTTGCTATAGCAACAAATTGCTGTACTATTTAATTCTATGGCTTTTTGGATAAGGCTATCTCCAAATTACAGCATGTCTAGAAGTTGTTCGATCATAATTTGACTTTCACTGTGAAGAAACAACATACTAGTACTATCTTGTCAAATTTATATTGGCTTCCTGTTTCAACTAGAATTATCTCTAAGCTATTAATTCTGGAGGACTTTATTTTTCTTTTGGTGATTAAATGGACTAGGATTCCGTATCTGTCAAGGTGTCCAGAGGAAAATATCATCTCTGGAACCTCACCCTCCAGATGAATGCTTTTGCCAATTGTGTCATATTCAACTAGAAAATGTATGTTTCAAAGGCTTTTGTTGTTATTTTTTCCCATTTACTTGGGAAGCCTCATCATTAGACAAAAAGTAAGAATTAAGGGTCATTCATATTTGTTCTTTTTATAAAAAGTTTTCTACTCCTCTTGAGTATACTGACTTTTATTATGCATTGTCAAAATGAAAGATGATGCTGAATGATTATTTTGGGTTAATGGGCTTACTTAATCACTTCAACAGGACTTCAATCTAAATTGTATTAATGAGACATTATTTTCAAATGGTGCATATATGTAGTCTTAATATACAGAAAAATTATATTTCAAATGTATTGAAATCTGTTACCTGGAGCTGAGGGAAGGGCCAAACTGTTGAGCGTGTGAACACTGTGTATGTCCAGACATATTTACAACAACCATCCTCAGTAATTTTTGTCTTGTTGTCTAGATGTGGTAATGTAAACTTCCTTTTTATAAGAATGTTAACCACATTTTTCTACTTTATTTGGCTATTTCAGAGTATTTATAGTATTATTTACCTTCCCTTTGAGCCCATTTACAGACCATGGTGGACAAATATGGCTCTAATATAGGATAATTATTTAGTCCAAATTACAACTCTGGGTAAATCTTGCACAACATAAACCATAGGTCAGTGTTTTTCTTCCACTCTTTTAAAAAATTAATTTCTTATGTTGAATAATGAGAAAGAAAAGAAAGTTGTCTAGTTTTCTTCAGAGATTAACAAAGGAAGATAGACAAGTGGAAAATAAAACTTGTTGAATTACAAAGGTTATCAAAGGAGGCTGGACTTAAGTACTGGCTTGCAAAAAAAAATTATCAAGTTTATTGAATTTCTGTTCTTCATTCATAGTAAAAATGAAAATTTTCCTCCATGATTATGATATTCATAAAGTCTGTAGCATATCCTCAAACATCAGTGCTGCAAAATTGATTAGTATTTTGTCAGAAAATTTGTTCAAGATTCTGTTTATTTAGGATACCAGGAATATATATTTTCAGCCAGTTTTTGTGGGTTTTTTTTCTCTATGTGAGCAAATGCTTCTTTTTCCTTCCTATCTGGGAGATGTAATATACATACTTTTACAAAATGAAGGCAGGCTAAGTATCAGTTTTGCATCCTTGTGTATCACTCTATTAATTTCTCTGTATTGTTTGTTCTTTTCACCACTGTGTTAACTTTGACATGGATTGGTACTCGCTCTGTAGCTGTTCATCTTCTGGATATATTGGACAAAGTGCATTTGATAGAATGCTGATCTGTATCAATGCATGTCAGAAAAGAAATTAATATTGGACAGGGTTTATATGCCTTTGCTATTCCTTTCCTTTTTCTACATAGCATACAAAGGAGGACTATGTATTTCAGACTTCACTGAAGGTTGGGGAAAAGATAAAAGTACTATATATTTAGATAGTCAAAAAAGGAATCATATGTTAAATAACATTTTTTAAATAATTGGAATAAGTTACTGAAGTCCAGCTTCATTGTGCAATGTAATTTCATGAACTACAAACCTTACATTTTGTTTTCAGGTTTCCCTGAGAAATCTTTGAAATCACCACCTTTTCTTGACCTCAGTAGATCCCATCCAACATGGAAACCACTCCCTTCTCAACTTGAATGTGCATTTTAATTCCCTCATCTCACAGTACATTTCCCTTAATTATTTGTTATAGAATTTTCCTTATGTCCTTCCAAAAGGATCCTCAGAGTCTCATAAAACAGACATGTGTTGGTGTATTCCAGGCAAGCACACCATTTAAATGTGTAGATTTGCATTCAGGTCACTTTATGCTTCCGATAGTTCTGAAGTAAATGGTATGAAAACACACATACAACAACACACACAAACACACAAAACAACACAAGTACCCTCCAACACACTCACACAGTCCAGTCTCAAAGAAAAATATTCTCAAATATAACAGAGTTCTCCACAAGGAGAACTAAACATCCAGTTAGAAGGACCCCTACCATATTAGAATTAGTTCCTGTAATGAACGTTTGTCATTCACAACTACCTAATCTCTTTTGAAAATCATTCCATATTTTTTACATACTTGATTTTTTATTCCTGACTTTCTAATGTAATATCTAATAAATAGCATTTTCTGAAGTCCTTCATAAATAAGGAAGGATTGTAACCTTAGTTCTATCAGTCAGACCCACCAGAAGTTTGGTTTACATGGGAGCTATGTAAGGGAAGGATTCTTCCCAGGGAATATGTACACTGGAAAAAGATGCTTTGAGGAGTCTGACATCCAAAGGGCTCAAAAGAGATTGTAATAACATCAAGTTTCCTGGTAGTTTCAGTGTTATTAAGGCCACATTATAGGATTACAGATGGCCATGATAATGTTGTGTTTCATATCAGCTTGTGGTGTGATTATGATTGTTTGTTGAATTTCTCCATAGGCCTTTTCTCCAGCTCTAATGATTATGTGAACAAATACACAGTAGTCAATTATGTTCTGCATAGAAAATCAAAATGGCATGAATTGTCTTCAAATCAGAATCCTGACACAATAATTTGTAAACAAAATTATTTTAAGAAATATATCATAAAGATAATAATATGAATTGGTAAACTATCTGGTTGAGTTAAAAAATGGTTCCTATGAACATTGATACCCATGATATATAGATAACCATGGTCCATGGTATATAATAGCAAAACATCTACTGAAATGATTTCCTGTAGTTATTGAGAGTCCATTTTTAATCTTAAGACCTTAGTTATCCAAGTAGCTAGTGAGATGAAACAATATAAAAAACATGAAAAATAGAAGGAATGTGGGGTGAGCTGAATTCTTCTGATTGCATGGAGAGCTTAAAAAAAGTACATCATATGGCAGGAGTTTTAAATTTTCAGCTCAAGGGAAATCAGTATTCAAATAAGAGTCTCAAATCATTCACTTTTGTTTCATTATCAAGGAGCTAAAATAAAGAAAATTTATCATCAGACCTTGTTGGTTATCAAATTATTATATATTATAGGAATTTAACACCTTACCAGTTCTCTTAAATAAAAATTAGACAATTGCTCAGAACACAATGAAACATGAGAATTACAGTAGTCTTTAGAGAGGATTTGGGATCTGAAGAACACCCCAATTTCTAAACCGTATTGAAAATCCCCTGCCTGCAGAAAGAGCCCTCTACTTCCATTAGAGGCAGACGACTCTATCTTGTTTGAGGACTTGTAATGATAGTGTCTGAGACAATTGCCTTTCAAAGGGAATGTAACTGCCCTCAGTTCTCATCTCTACTGAACTTTTTCAGTTATAACATTCATTAGGGTGTAATTATGATGTAAGACCTAAATTTAAGGCCCAGGATTATGTACTGCATTGGTATCTTGTGAAATTGGCAGGGACTCAAAGGTCCTAACCACAGTTTCCCTCCACTACTGGGCTCCAATGGATAAGGTCCCCTGCCAGAACAGTTCTCCTTGAAAGGACCAGTTAGGTTCTGCTTACCTCTGAGTAGAGAGTTTTACTTCCCTGTCACCCCATGGATTAAACAAGTCAGTCAGTTTTTTTTTTCCCAGGGAACCAGAGGACATCTCACCCTCTTGAAACTACAAAGCCTACTTCCCATAGCTTCTGGCTGTCCACTCTGTTCCTGAGTGCAACCCCATGTGGCCTTTCATGGCATGCTGCTGTGTCCTTCTCTAGACTGTGAGTACATGTGACTAACAAACTGCTATCAAATCCATCTGTTCAGTGTTGGGTGCTGCCTGTTCAGTCATCCTCACAACCTGGGGCAGGAATCCTTCCCGTGAAGAGGAGTTAAGTAAAGAACTAGCTAATACATCAAACCCAGGATGAGAAATACAACAAAAAAATCAAAATATATACTTAATTTTGTTTTTCACCAAAACCAGCAGGACACATTGTGGAATATGTTTTAGGGCCCTACATCATGGGTTTATATGAGGGTACTACCCATAAATTTACATGGCAATGAATGCATCAGTATGCTGGCATGGTCCAGAGATTCTGGCTTCTGAAACCTCAGTGGCTTCTGAAATACTCAATATGGTAAATGAAGAGATATTTTTTATCATAGAGAATTATTCTAAATACTTTGAAAATTAAAAATGATAAATCTATTCTCCCATTCCCTAATTAGCACCCATGCCAGTGACCACAAAATCCTTATTCCACCAAAGCACTAGAAAGGGCACTGGTGAGAAAAGATCAGTTTCTGTAAAAAACAAACTATTGGTTGTTTTCTGCAGGCCAGAGATGATTCTGCCTTGGGTATGGATTCCCCAGTTTCAGTGGGGAAGGTGACATACTTGGGCAGCAAAATCCAAGCAGCTGGAGTTAACCTGCAAAGGTGAAGTAGGACCCTAGCTGTAACTGACAGTCCAACTGAGAATGAGAATTGTTCAAGCTGTGGAGATTTCTGTGGCAGCTTACTGTGGCATCCCATGACTAAAATATATGGGGAGTTAGTTAAAGCCTGACAAGATCTGTGGACTCAAACTGATTTGATTCTGTTAAAGAGAGAATAGGCTTAAACCAACAGATACATAAAAGTCATGATGTCTCATTCAATTTCTAGTTCTGAACCAGAAACAGAGAACCTTGAAGTAAATGAAGGCCAGGTGCAAGTAAAGAAGCACTCTGAAATAAATTCACAAGCATAGATAGTAAATATTCTAGTTTTTTGACCCATCTAACTCCACATTGAGTAAAGGGAAATGCACAGAAAATTCAGATATAATTGAACACTGACCCTAGGTTAATGTCAATACCTAGACCAAGAATAGTACTCTAGTGGGTGTGCTGCTTTGGAGAAGGTCATGGGATAAATACATTGGCCATAACTCATCTCTTGATGGATTGTGTTTCTTTGGTTAATTTTCTTATAACTGACTGAGTAGTGTAATAGAAATGATTATCAAATTCCAGACACTTCATACCATCAGACCAGGAGATGGTAATGGTACTTACTGAAATGACTAAACAGAAATCTTTCAACATCCTTATTCTTACCGAAACAAAGTTTGAAAAAAATAAATTTAAGAAGCCTAACAAAAATAAAATAATAGAGACCCTTTTTATGGGTTTCACAGTATGAATGTCCCCAAGTGTTCTTCAATTTAAAGACAATGAACATAATTAGCAGAACATATTCCATGGATTTGCATTATTATTTAGGAAGATTAAATATGGTTTTGAAGCTATAGAAATCATGGTTCACTGTATTTTAAGGTGTATATGTGTAGGAAAAATCATCCAGTTTTAATTAATGTAAAACTTGAATTGTTAACACTCTAATATAAACAGAAAATGAATTTTATTTATTATTAGTGATGTTGCAGAACTGTAATTATTTTTCTAGCTACTGGCTTATGTATTTTCCTATAAATATATTATGTGCATCTTTTTTCGTATTAGCTTATTTTATGATTAGCTTATTTTAAACTGATGAGTATTTTATCACAGTTTCTCCCCAGGTAGTTACTTATTTTCTTCTTTTGATTTTGTTAACGTTAGTCTCTCTACAAGAACTGATTTAGTTATGATGCATTAGAGATTGTCAGTATTCTTAGAGTATTTTGAGTTTGTATTTTGTTTAGAAAAGCTTTTGCCACATAGGGTTTTCAATAAAATCACTAAAGTTATCTTTCTGATATTATTTTTATTTTTTAAATCTTCAAACCTAAGTATTATCAGGAAAATTAATATAGTGTGCTGGTTGTACTTCACCATACAAAACCATTTATTCTTCTTCTGCAATAAGAACACATCCAGAAAATGCAGATTTGAGGCTAACACCAAATTTTCTCTTTAAAAAAAAATAATGGTTATGATGAAAGTAAAATTCAAATGAAATATTTTTTAAGTGAGCATAAATTGTAAGAGTGAGAGATTTTCCTTTAGACTAGTGCAAAATAGGTTTCTTGTCTAAGAGAACCACAACTTTTATAAAACTAAGATATGAGGGAAATTATTCCTGTGGGTCTGATTTGAACAGATATTTGTGATTGAAAACACCACGTTAAGTATGTATTTACATTGTGTGTGTGTGTATGTGTGTGTGTGTGAGTTTTTGAAATAAGTTTTCTGTGACATCATTATAGATGTGGAGGGTATAATTACAAAATATTATGAAGTGGAAAAAGTTCTCCAGAACTCTTCTATGATCTTATTTGAGAAAATTGTATACTTTAGGTTATGTAGGAGGATGAATGAATGACATAGACTTCAGACAATACTCCAGGAGTATTACTTCTTGAAACTAATTTTTTTTAATGTAAGTGAAGAAGACAACAGAGTATTTTAGATATTTTTTCACAGAAGCAAAGTTTTTCAATTTCATTCATAGCTTTGTGCATTAAGAAATATCCAGGAAATGCCAAGGTTGACCAACAATCATCAGAATGAAAAAATAACCAATACACATTCAGGAACATACAGCTTACTTCACTTTACGGGGAGGTATGGTTAGCATTCTTGCAGAATGCATGAGGATTTAACAATAACCACATCCATGACAATTCCAATTCTGAGTCGATCTGTGCCTGAGACATTCTACAAAAGCAATCATTTCAGTCTGAAACTTGGTTGAAATGACAAAAATACCTTACCATAGCTTTAAAATCTTTATTGCCAGTGTTCAAATCTACCATAAGAGAGACTTTACAAAATCCTAATATCTTCAGTTTTTCAGTGGTGCGTGAACACTTACCTATTCAAATTTCAAGTCTGCTGGATCCGTGTGTTAATCAGAAATCACCCTGTGCTGCTTGTGGAAAACGATATTCTCCACATTACCTGAGTCCAACCCTAAATTCACTTGCTCAATGATTCATCTCTGATTACTTCAAGTCTTGTTTCCTACCTCAAAAGCTGAGCTTTTGATGAATAGATCCTTGCTTAGCACACACAGACCTTTATTTTTACTGCAGTCTTACACACCTGTCATATAGCTTTGTGTGGGTGGATGTTCACATCAGTTTATAAATCAAATTGAATTTTAATATGTGCAAAAAATGTACCATTTTTTATATAATGAACACTCTTGTTTGTTCACCTCTATTTGATTTATGGTTCTTTTATATAGAATAGAAGTTTAAGGAGACAAGCAATGGATTTTGTTTTCTGTATTATCTCCTCCACATTAGCACAAAGATGAAAATTTTTGTAAGCTCTTGATTATTAATCATTGGTTGATTACAAAACAAGTAAATAAATATTCAAAAATAATGAGCATATTTAATTCTGGATATTATTAATTAACTGTGATGAAAGTGATTGGGAGGAATTCCTATAGAAAAAAATAATTAAAAATTGGTATCATCACTGCCTATTGTCTATTGAACTTTGGGTTATATAAATATGACTTAAGATACCTATCTTTCCTTATGAAGTAGAACAAGTGATTATATTAATAAAATGCCAAAATCAAATTCTGTATAAAATCAAAATAGAAAATTATAGCCTACAATACTTTAAATACTATTTATCTGTAAAATACAATTTAATCTCCAAAAGGCAATGGATATTTAGCTTCTGAGTAGCTGTCTTTCCAAATTGTAATGTGAAACATATTGGGAAGAAACATTTTTTCTCTCAGACACATCCTTAGATCAAATATTTTATATTCCACCTTCCATGCCTTGCTTTGTGCCCTGAGAAGATGCCCTCTCAGGAATGCCTAGCTTGGGCTTTCTTTCTTCTGTCTCAAATTGGGTAAGTCTGATAAGGATAAAAAATTATGAAAATAAATCGCTTGTGAGTTGAGAGTATTTTTGTTCATTACACATTAAAAGAGATGAGTTTTAGCATGATAGTCCTATATTTGTCTTAAGTTCATGCAAAGGGGAACAGACTGCTTAAGTGAAATGAGAATTAGCAGAGTAAATTCAGTTATTCAGTTGATTAAAGCAAAAAATATGAAAAGAAGAGGAGAACACTTCAATGTTGATGTGAGCTTAACTATCATTGGCTGATTAGATTGACAAACTGACTGTAAAATGTACCATGGAAGACCAAGAAAAATGGATGGTAAAGACAACCTTGAAAAAATAAAGGTGGAACACTCATACTACCATAATCATCATAAATTTAACTTGATATGTGCAATAATTTTATGAACTCTTCTGAGGAGTTATTAAGGATTCTGTTTGATTTGATGATTCACATAGCCACCAGAGGGGCTCCAATCTCATACATGGGCATCCATTTTTACCCTTCTGCCCAGAAGAGTAGGAAAAGCATTTCATTGTTCAACTTTATTGAAAGACATTAAAGAAGGCCTAAATTAATTAGAAAATCTCAATATTCTTAGCATAGTAAGACTCCAAATCATAAGCATGTCTAGTCTCCTCTTAGTGGATTTTTCATAAACTTTGAAGTCAATTCTAAAACACACATAAAGAGAAAAGCCCCAAGAAAAGCCAAGACATTCTAGAAGTAAAAATAGATGGGAAAATGTCTGACTGGTATATATCCCTATTTATCATGAAATAACCTAATTAAGACTGGTTGGTGTTAGGGCAAGGTTAGAAATGTAGATCATTGAAATTGGAGAGAGAAGCCAGATATAGAATCATACATGAATGGACATATAAAGTATAACAAAGGTGGTATTACAAAATAGTGATGAAAGATAAATCTTTTCAATTAAATCTTCTGATTCAATTGGATGTCTCTATATGGAAAAATGAATATTCACCCCTACTTATACCATAAATATTAAATTAAGTTGGACATGAGATAGGTAAAAAGTTAAAGGAGAAAATATTTTCAAAGAATACCTGTGAGAATTCCTTCATGCACTTGATGTAGGAAAATATTTTTAAAGAGTTTACACAAACCTCTAACCATAAAATATTCATTTGGATACACTAGACTAGGAACCTCTGTTCACCAATAGGTAGTATTTAATAGATGAACAGTACACCACAATGTGAGGGAAAAGAGTTACAAAATTTATAACATAGGTGTCATATTTATAAGGCATAAAAAGGCCCTATATATAAATAATAAGATACATAACTCAAAAAGTTCAAAAAATATGAACTAGCACATCACAAATGATGCTATCCAAGTAACAAATAAACATTTGAAAAGGAGCTCAAACCAATTATTCATCAAGGGAATGCAAAGTAAAAACCTGGAAATATCACAGCT
The DNA here is from genome assembly GCA_032199065.1 of Smutsia gigantea. Taxonomy (NCBI): domain Eukaryota; kingdom Metazoa; phylum Chordata; class Mammalia; order Pholidota; family Manidae; genus Smutsia; species Smutsia gigantea. The sequence continues at coordinate 41,616 of JAVSCE010011080.1, forward strand.
TGTCCACAAAAATAGTTAAATTTAAAGATTGCTGTTGGAGTCTAAATTTTTTAAAAACTCTGGGAATCATTTTGGCAATATATATAGAAATTGAAAAAGTGTATAACCTGTCACTTAACAATTTTACTCCCAGTGCAACAAAACACATGTAGAAGCATGATCATAGTAGAATCACCCATAAAAGAAAAAACAACTGGAAATAACCTAGATTCCCAATAGTAAGTTAAATAAATAAATTTAGTACTAAACAGTGGAATATTTAGCAATAAACATTCTTTAACTACTGCTACATGAGCCCATGAACCAATCTCACAGGCATAATATTGAGAGAAAGATGATCAAATATATATTCATACTGAATGATTCCATTTATCTAATTACAAATAACAGAGAAATGTGTTTATGGTGTTGGAATTGGAGGTAACAGTTACCTCTGGAGAACAGAGGTGATTAGCAATTAGGAGAGCTCTTGAAAGGGCTATTGGGCTGCTGGACCTGTGAGGTATTTTGCTAATTCACCAAACTGTACACTTAGGGTATATGTACTGTTTATACTGTTTTTCTATGTATTGGCCCCACATCAATAAAACAGTTAATAAAACAAGAAGAAAAGCCATCATGTGTCAGTATAAAATAATCTCATAGTTATGCAAATAAACAATGGATGCACAACATCTTGATTTGCAGCCAGGCTCTGCCACTTACTATATGGATAATAGGAACAATTACTGCCACTTTCTAAATGGATAATCAAGAACAGTTTATCTCCCCCCACTTCATCTGTTTCACTATCTATAAATTGAGTGTAGTGTAATTCTTATTTGTTTTGAAGACTGAGTGAGCTAGTACATGTAAAGCCACTGAACATTGATTGCCCAGTACATGTAAAGTTGTAATTAAATGTTGACTATTTCTCCTTATTAAGATTCAACTTTAGTAATGGAATAACTAGGCTAGTCTTTGTAAGGAAACTGGTTGGTTGACATTTCTTTTCCAAATAGGTCCTTTAGAAAATGTCTGTAGGGAGGGGTATCTCTCATGGCATTAGTAGTATTAGAAAAGGGGCCAGTAGAATGCTTTTCCTGCTCTTATGGACAGTAAGGAGGGTGAAAATGGGATAACAATATAAATTATGGGAACCACTCTGTTGGGCTTTTAACTCATCCAATCAAACAAAGTCCTCAACAACTTCCCAAAACAGGCCTCCTGGCTTCATAAGCATGCAACCTATGACATATCGTCAGACCCAATACTTGGTTTAATCTTCTGCTGTTGGCATCTTCAAATTCTAAATAAATTTTGAACAACAAGTCCTGCATTTTTATTTAACTCCTGGCCCTAAAAATAATGCAATTGGTCCTCCTCAGAAGGGCTCTGTAAAGTTCCTGATCTTTTCATATTTACTGCAATCTGTGTGGCATGGGGAGGGTGTGTAGAGTTAGAAGAAAATAGGTTCCATTTTCTGCCTATTTGTCAATTACTCATCACCCCTATATGCAGCAACTTGCTCATGAAAACCATGCATGCTTTCTCTTCTTGGGAGGATGATTCTAATCTCCATGAGAAAGCTGTGGGAGTCCTCTTAACTAGCTGCTGATGATTAAAGAAGACTATATCCTGAATACCAATCTCAGGTTTACAAGAACAAGTGGAGAAAACGTATCCAAATTTATTTGATTGATACGTTTATTTTTGTGAAAGATTACTAACAATGTGAAAAGTGCAGTGGGAAACTATGAATATTTCTTTCATAATAAGTTCCAGATAATAATTGGAGCTGACTATAACAAGTATTGCTTCTTTTTAAATGTAGTATTTCAGTAATTATTTTGACATCATAAAAGCGTAATGAAAATCTATGAATTCATGAAGTTAATGTTTAAAGAATTGCTGGCATTTTGAAATAAAACAAAAGAGCTTAAAATATAAAGGATGACTTCTTATTTCTCATTTGTACATATTTGTACAGATAAATAGATTATTGCTTGAATTTTTGCCACCTATACTGAAAACTCAAATGGACCTAAATGTAAAATTCATTAATAAGCCAAAATTGTCTTCATATTTAATGAATTTTACTTGTCTTTTTTAATCAGGCACATTTTCTACCCTACGTAAATTTACTACGGTTAACAATTGAGGATAAATTGTGAATTGACTAACGTCCTTAAATAATGGATAATATTATATTAAAAATATAGAAAATCCAATATTGAATCAAATTTTTTATCACATAACACTTATATCACACTACCTGTTCAATAGGGATTTCTATGATTGTTGAGTGTGTTTGTGTCTGTATGTGGGCATGTATCTATGTGAGATTGGTAGGATCTATATAACATAGAAAGATATTTATAGGGCATTTTGGATAGAAGTTCTCCAAATGTCAGAAATTAACATGGAATTAAGGTGTATTCATATGGAGAAAATAAACATGAAATTAAACACATTTATTTTGTTGCTGTGGGATGCCTACTATATTCTCAGCTAAAACTAAGAGACAAAAGAAAATTTCTCACTGAAACTGATAAATAGAATGACTCAGGTAACCTGACAGTACTAACACGGTGATGGAGAAAGGGCAATAGGACCAACATTTGACTTTGAACAAAACCCCTAATCAATGCACTTAATTGGTTCATTAGAGCTCACATTTATTTCCATAGTCTAACACTTATTCTTCTTAATTACTAAATATATTTAGACAAATCTTTATGTGAGTTTCTCCAGTTTATCTGAATGAAAATCCCAAATCTGTGGAATAGGTTTGAGTTCACAAAACACTAAAGGCACAACTTTAGGTAGATAAGAAGAGCTAAGGGATATATAATTATGCAAAATTTAGAATTTTAATAATATTTAAAAAGGACTGTGGTAAGGTACCTAAAATCTCAGAGATCACAGTTATCTAAATTGCCGCAAAATTACCTGTCCCGCATCATTTGTATCCTAGATAAAAGTCTGTATTCCTATCCTTAAGCTTGCCTGTCCTTTCCAAGTTCTAAGGTCATCACAAAACTAGAGAAATGACTTATAAAAGAATGATTTGAGAGCTCAGGATCAGTATATTACAATGCTTTCTCAAGTTAACCTTCTGCTAGTATTTTACAAAGCTAGAGTAACTAGATCTGATATACTCTACAATCCTATTATTGGATCCAACCTAGTTACTATATCCTGCGTTGTACTTTTCCAATTAGCATGCATCTATTCCATTTCTTTTTGCTTCCCATCTGTCTTACTGGTTCATTTCATGGCAGTCCTACCTTGAGACCCGAGTACCTGATTTATTTTCTTCTCATCTCACCACTACTGTCTGTTCTGGTCCCCAGTCAATGTGGTAAATGGGTATGCTACTGGTACTTTCAACATGTGATGCCCTTAGATTCTCCTGGTTGAGCTTTACTAATGTTACCATTGAATTTAAGTTCACAAATAGCTTTTGTAGGTTTGTTTGCTACTTCCTAGGGCTGCCATAACAAAATGCCACAAGCCAGATGGCTTGAAACAGATTTATTGTCTCATAGTTTTGTAGTCTAGAAGTCTGAAATCAAGGTGTCAGGAGGGTTGGCTTCTTATGGAAAAACTGAGGGAAAAATCTGTTCTATGCCTCTCTCCTAGCTTCTGGAAGTTACCAGCAAAACTTGGTGTTCATTGGTTTGTTATGCATTACTCCAGTCTCGGCTTCTTTCATCACATGACATTCTCTCCCTCTCTGCGTGTTCTCTTTTCTTTTTATAAGGACAATAGTCATCCTGGATTTGAGCCAACTCTAAAGTATAACCTCTTCTTAACCAATTACATCTGCAAAGACCCTACTTGCAGATAAGGTCACATTTAAAGGTACTGGGGATTAGGACTTCAATATATGATTTTAGTGTATACAACTCAACCCAAAACACTGTTTTAATCAACTAATAAAAAATAAAAGCTAACACGTGGGCATTTATTAGACATCAAAGCCTACTTTGAATACTTTATACATGTATAAACTAAAAGTACTTCTTACAACAAATCTGAAAAATAGATATTATTATGATAATCCCTATGTTATAGATGAAAAAGTGCTAAATAAAAATGCTTATTGTCTAAAGTCACAGAATTGATAGTTACACAAACAGCTATAACCTTAATATCCACATCATACACTTCCAAAAATTTATATATACCATACCATAATGCTTATGCTAAAATATAGGTAAATATTTTTTCTGAGCATAAAACATTCAACTGTGTTACACTTAATATGAAATTCAACTGTGTTACATTTAATATGATATTTAATATTATTTGCATCTTGCATCTGAGTAATTATTTGTTATTATTCCCCCTAAATAACACTATTTTGGTGAGATCAATTCTAATATTAGAGTATATTTTCTATGTCAACTACATAATGACAAGAACCTCAGAGAATATTTATTTTTCTGTGGACAACTTAAAACTGTAAGGAAATATAAGTTAAACATTTTTAGTCTAGGAGCAAAGCAAATATAAATACAGCTGTTTCTGTATATATATATCTGTGTGACTTCAAAAGTGAAGAAAAGTCCCCAAACCAATTAATAAAACATAAAATGTAAACCCAAAGTGAACATGAAGGTAATATATATCAATTTATGTAGCAGGGACATGGATGGCCAGAAATTCAATCTATCACATATATCAAAAATGAAGCTTCTTCCAGAAAACATAAAAAGTCTGAATGCATCCAGCCCAAGAGATTACATTCTTAAAACCTACAGACAGAAAAGGAAATGCTTAAAATTTTATGTTGCACTGATGTGGAATGAAATTGAATTCCTTCAAGTAACTGAGGAAGGTACTGTCAAATCCAAATCAGCAAACAATACATTGTGCACTTCAAAGAAGGGATCTCTCAACTGTCGAATAAAAATGTCTCATTTCAGCCAAAATATGAGATGTTTTGATATGAGACTGTTCTCCTTGCCAATCTGTCTCATTTCTGATGATGTCCAATTCTTATGCCATCATCTAAAGATCAGAGTCATTAGAGAATATCACTGAAAATATTTTTGCAAAGCCTGTCACTTAAAATTATAACTTGTTTCCTTTCAAAGAGCCAATCTAAAATGTGAATATGGCTTCTTAATTCTTAATGCAAAATTTTAAGAGCTTACAATCTTCGTGAAGTATCCATGTTTTCAGCCACAAACCAAATTTGTTTTGAAGGATTTAACATTACAAGAATTTTTACTGCTCAACAGCTTTTAATTCATGAACCAAGATCATGAACTGATTTAATCTTGTCTGAAAACAGATTAGATCAAACCATCATTGAAATAGGAAACAGCCATAGGTATACTGCTTTAGTGACTTTGCAACAAAGTAAACTGGGTAATGATTATACAATTCTTCTCCTGGAAGACGGGCAGTTGGTTTTAATAATTATTGTCAGTAGATGTGAAAGATACATAGTTTTGGAAACAAAGATATTAAAAAAAAATAAGCATTGAATTAGTCAGTAAGTTTTCTTCCATAACTAATACACATTTCTTCTGTTTTTACACATTCTTAGCTTCTCTTGTTCTGCAGTATTTCCCTCAGGGTTCATTTTAAAGTTGTTTTTTTAATAGGCAAGCCAGTCAGGTGCCCATGGTTCTCAAATTCTGAGTACATAATCCTTTGAAATATGTGGAATTAACAAGAAATACTATTTTGAGTAATACGTTCAGAGGATGAAATCCAACAACAGGGAGAGAGTTTTGTGGCTACTGGGATCTACTTAGGCTTTTATCAAATAATTAGACACCTGCCATGTATTATGATGGTTTTAAAAATTAATGCAACTTGATTTCAAAACAAGGATATTGTATATACATGACAGTCATTTATTAGAATGAGTGAAATTTGTTTTTAAAGCTGCTTAGCCTTGATGACTTATAAAAAAAAATTATGTGGAAGGGGAAAATAATTGAAATACTTAGAACTAACACCCACTCAGTGCGAGGTGATTAATCCTGTTTTAGAAGTAAAAATATAGAATCTCAGAACTCAAGGTCACCTCCAACATAGCTATGCTTATCTACTTGGAGCAGATTTTTTAAGTCCCATATGTGAAGATATCTCTGATTGATATCTCATACCTTTCTTTAGAAACATTAACTCCAATTTAGTCAACTTTCTAGTCAATAATATTTCCTTAGGTCTAAGGTTCCCCAGTTTTATACAAATAAGAGTCACCTAAGAAGCTTCTTAGTAATGCAGATAGCCAAGATCCACTCCCAGAATTCTGCTCCTTTTAAAGGAGTTGGAGGATAGTGCATAGATATTATAACAATGTCCAAGGTGATTCTGGCTCAGGTGCTTTGTGGATCAAGCTTTGAGAAAAAATGCAACAAGTAAATTCAAACCCCTTTAAAACTCTTTGCAATGACCTTCAAAATTCCTCACACTGGAATCTAGCATTACTAAACAGCCAAATATCCTTTACTATCTTCAGAAGTACTGACACATGACAAAGACAGGGGAAACAGTGATAGTGGGGAGGTTGCCATATTAAACAATTCAAATTAACAGAATTGGTGACTTACATTCAAGACAGACATGCTCTTTATCTTTATCTTGTTATTGGAATTTTCTCTTTGCTTCATTTTTATGACCAACCCCGTTTCTACATTCTACTTCCAATGTAAATGTTAAGCTCCATATCAATTTTTCAAGTGGATCTAGTCTTTCTTGAGCTTTAGGCCTTTCTCTCTTTTCATAACGCCTTTTGAGTCTCCTGTAAGGCTGAGTCTATACTTGCTACTCAATTATTGGCAGGCCCTTTTCCATCAGTTCTCACTTGCTGAGATTGGTATTGATTGATCACTTCAATATTGATCACCTTTGAGCCTGACATATTAGCATATATCAGTATTCTTTAGCATCCTTCAAACAACTGTTAGCATTACAAAGACCATACTTTCCATTTATGTAGTACTTTATTTGCATACATCCTCTACTATAATTTATTTTTTATTATTCTTCAAATCACCATCAGGGAAGTAACATCAGGTGACTTCCTCAATTTCATACATTTTGATGTAAGAAATAGGCTTTATTGGGAACACTTGTAGGTCATGGGTAATAAAGGGCATGGGTACTCCAATCCACCCTTCATCACAAGGAGGCAAGCACTCAGTGGAAGGGAATCTCTCTCCACATCATCGTTCTACCATCTTATAGGACAGAAAGGAACGCAATCTTGTCTGTCAGAAGAGAAACAGAGTTCTTGGGCACTAAGCATTTAGTTATTTCTAGGATCTTTCAAGAAAATTCCAGCTGCCCAAAACTTGGAGAATTTGAGGTCCACACAAAGTAGCAACTCTTCCTGCCACAGAGGAGAAAGCCATCAACAGCAATGGAAGTGAAAGAATGCTGCCTGACCTACTGAGAAAGGATCTACTATGGCGATTTAACACAATTCAGTAAGCGTAGTGTTATACATATACATACTTATACAGACTGTCTTATAGCAGCTATGGTTCTGACCATAACTTCTACCTTACACATATGAGGAGCTGGGACAAAAAATTTTACTAAGTTATAGTATGTGTGATATAATGGCTTTTTCATATAAATACAAATTAAATATATAGCCACTATTTTTTTCCAGTATATATTCAGCAAACCCAAAGCCTTTACAACATGCCATTTCAAATCACTTTGTTCATGACCCTTTTGGAAACAGACATATAGCGGAATAAACAAAGGATTAAGAGGCAAATATCTTACCTGTAGACTGAGTTCACACATTATACATAAGTTTCTGATTACTTGACTTTTTGAAAATGTAATTTACTTTTTAATAAAGTGATCAAATTGGATTATATACTCTGAGGATTACTTAAAGTATTGAAGTTGTATGCCCCTGCATTTATTTGTTAATGTAAAACCCCTAAATCAGTCATGAGTCAGTTACTAACTAGTATTTTTCACCATATTTGCAGGTGCTTTGACATGCCTTCATAAAAGAAATTTTTCTAATTACCATGAGATGGGGCTGTTTCTGGAATGTGGCTGTACACAATGTAAGTTCTACCCTATTGGCATTCTGGTTTTCACTTACAGTTTCTCCTAAACTGGTTTATTTTGCTAGCAGCTGTTTGTTCATTCTGAAAAACTCGAGTGTCTTTTATTTTATTCTATCTCAGTATTGAGATTAATAATAGCTGACTGTTTTCCTCCTCCTTAAAATTTCACATGACTGAGCCAGTTATTATCACCCATTTTCCTTTTTTTCTTGAGGCTAAACAATTTCAACTTATTGAGATGTTATTGACCATCTGATTTTACTAATTTATCAATTTAAACTCACCGATTTCCTTAGGGAAAATATGTGGAAAATTAATATTCAAAGGAGGAGTCTTCAGTATAACTTATTTTGGTGAAAGTACATCCAAGATGAAGTAAACTACTCCAGGTATTTCAAATAGTGGGGACTTGATGTAGAAAATTGGTTTCATAGATAATGAAGTTTCAGTTGAGACAATGGAAACAGTGATATTGCTGGAGCCCAGAGAACAGACCCAACAGGCAAAAGCTTTAATCATAGAGATCTGCTTGGAGACCTGTTAACTAACCCAGAAAAGATGCAGCAATGATCAGAATCGGCTAGATGCAAAGAAGAGAGAAGTAACCAGCTTCTCTGATCCTTTCATCCCCTAATATCCTCTCAGCACTGTACACTGGACAAATGCAGGCAGAAGTGAGTTGGCATGGCTACTGGTAAACATAGCTTGTGAGGATCATCTTCCCTGTGATGTTAAGTAGAACAGGTAACGGCATAGAGAAGTGCCTGAGAGCAAAAAGTACACACCTGTGACAGGGACGATGCATACTGCCAGGCTGCCATAAACATTAGTGATTAATATTGATGGCAAAAATTATTTCATTAAAAACATAATTGATAACCCCAGGACTAAATACAGGATTTTAAAAAGTATATCCCTCTTATTTTGATGTTAAGCAGTTGGCTGTAATATTATTTATGCCTACAGAGTTAACTAATCGAAATGCTCAATATAGGTATGAAGTATTGGGAGGAGATAGGAAATCTGAGATAAATCTTCATATCATCACAGAGCATCAGCAAATAATGCATAAATTTGTCAAGTAAATGACTAATAGCAGAAGTAAACAAATAAATACAAATAAAATCAGAAAACTTTGGTATTAATACTGATTCATGTAGAAGGCATAGATTTTTCTCCAGGCAAAGTGGCATAAAACTTATGGTTGAAAAACATACAGTAATTAAATTAGTTCAACCATTGTGCAAAGCAGTATGGAGGTTCCTCGAAAACTCAAAATAGAAATACCATTTGACCCAGGAATTCCACTCCTAGGAATTTACCCTAAGAATGCAGCAGCCCAGTTTCAAAAAGACATATGCACCCCTATGTTTATCTCAGCATTATTTACAATAGCCAAGAAATGGAAGCAACCTGTATCCATTAGTAGATGAATGGATAAAGAAGATGTGGTACATATACACAGTGGAGTATTATTCAGCCATAAGAAGAAAACAAATCCTACCATTTGCAACAACATGGATGGAGCTAGAGGGTATTATGTTCAGTGAAATAAGCCAGGTGGAGAAAGACAAGTACCAAATGATTTCACTCATCTGTGGAGTATAAGAACAAAGAAAAAACTGAAGGAACAAAACAGCAGTAGACTCACAGAACCAAGAATGGACTAACAGTTACCAAAGGGAAAGGGACTGGGATTATGGGTGGGGAGCGAGGGATAAGGGGGAAAAAGGGGCATTACAATTAGCACACATAATGTAGGGAGGCAGGCATGGGGAAGGCAGTACAACAGAGAGAAGACAAGTAGTGATTCTATAGCATCTTACTATGCTGATGGACAGTGACTGTAATGGGGTATGCTGTGGGGACTTGATAATGGGGAAAGTCTAGTAGCCATAATGTTGCTCATGTAATTGTACATAAATGATGCAAAAATAAATAAATAAATATACATACATAAATATATATATATGCACAGTACTGTCAAATGAAAATATAATACTGAGCCTAAAAAGAGAAATTTCATAGTGACAAATATCAGGAGAGGACCATACAGAGCTTTGAGGGCCAGGTGGACCTTTATCTGGCCCCCCTACATATTTTAATATGATTGATTATTCTGTAGGATGTACTTCTAAATAATTTGTCTATTTCTGAGAATGATTCTTTTTTAATTTGGCTTGGGGATGCATAGGATTTTAGATTAAATTAAGACCATTTGATATGTGTACATTACTGAATCTTCCTCGTAAAGCACAAGGCTAGAAGTCCGGGGTGTTTGAGGCAGTGAGAATTCACAGAGAGAAGCTTCAGAGAGGAGAAAACTGCACACAGAAAAGCCTCAAGAGATTTGCAGAGGGTTTCTCTTTAGTGGAAACTCTCCATGGCCAATATATTAGTCTTCTAGGGCTGCCATAAAAAAAATCACAGAATGGGCAGATTGGAGGGCAGGAATTTATTTTCTAACAATTCTGTAGGATAAAAGGTCTCTGTTTTGCTTTCTTCTAGACCTCTCTCCTTGGTGTGCAGACAGCTGCCTTTATCAAAAACATTTATCTAAAGCACAGTTAGTTGACCAAATTTACTTTAGTTTTAATCCCTCCACCTTCTAATGAAAACATTTGGAGTCTAGTAGTTGTAATGTTCTTCATTTTAAACACTTACTTCTGTTTTTCTTTTTTAACATTTAATATACTTAACAGTCTAGGCAACTTTGCATATGAATGATTCTAAGATGTGAATGCTTCATATCTGAATGATGAAAACATACTTTTATTGCTATAAATTGATTTATAACTATCAATTAATAGTTAAATTGAATATTTCCCTGCCACATGCATTAAAAAAAGGAATAGTTACACTTTTTTAGAGAAAATCATTGTGCAATATAGTGAAAAGGACCCTTGCAGAAAACAATAGCAATTAGGTCATAATATATAACAGCTACTTTTGGTAGAAGTGTTGTGAGAACCTGCCAGCCCAGCATGATTGCTCCAGTTCCCTGATGTACTAAAGAGTATCAAAGCTCCATTCAAAGCCAGCTGTGTCAAGCTCTTCAGACTTGCTTCTCATTTAACAACTGAAGTTACCTAAATTGGTCAATTCCCACTTGCTGCAACTGACGGTCAGAAAGCATGTTTTGGCTCTTCCTTTTCCCTTTTAATAGCTGCACTCATCAAGCATTTATTGCATCTACTATTTACTAGACACTTTGCTAGGCACTAGGGAAGAAGAAATCAAGTAAGACATTTTCCCTGACTGCAAAGAGTTTGTAACCTAATTTACAAGTCTAAATATGACTTCTGAGCCCTATCACCCTATGGTTCTTTACAATATAAAAAGGGATTGACAACTTTCCATTACCTAATTCATGGTACGACTGCCTTTGGGAAGCATGGGGTTCATCTTTCAGCCTAGTGACCAATAATTAGGCTTTTTGTATACACATTTTCTGTGTACCAGGCATTATGTTCAGCACTTTACAAAACTGTTAAAAATATTTTATATTCATAAATAACTTCTAAGAGACATTTGAAACTGTTAGGATTGCATTGGTGAAAATGGAAGCTTAGAGAACACGTTTTCCAAAGTACCCAACACATGCACAACAGATTCAGCCTAGGTCACTTTTTATACAGTCCACATTCTGCATAGCTCATCCTGCTTTGCTACATAGCTACTCAAGGACAAAGCCACTTAGGCTGATAAGAGTTAAATTATCTCTAAAATAGTCCCAGAAATAGTTTTCATCTTTAACTCAATATACATCAGGAAAAGAGATGAGGAATAGTTGCCGGAAGCAAGTTTATTATTATGATTGATTCCAGGTTAGTATCAGGGCTGCTGAAAGCCTTATCAGAACTGTATGGAGTATAGCTGATATTAAAATTCATGTTGTTTCACAATCATCCTTTACCACCAGCTTTCATATAATCTCAAAAAATACACACACACACACATACATACACATATAAAATAATCTGAAACTAAGCATAACACTGAAACTTGGAAAATTACAATTTGGTTCTGATTATAACTGTTCTTCAGTTGGATCAGTAAATACACAATTAACATGGAGTTTATTTTTTCACTTGGGGATATATATATATATATATATATATATATATATATATATATATATACACATTTCATTTGGGGATATATATATGTGCATATATATATGTATATATGTTACTGTTTTTTGATCAGGGGCCACTGGAAAACTGTGCTTTGCAGGAATGAAATTCATTTCAAAATCTGGCAAATGGTGTTCTGTGGGAATTTTACATGAATTCATTTTTACATTTCCTATCTTCAGTCTGAAAATTGAACAGATTCTTAGAAAGTATTACTTGTAAGAATGATTTAAAAACAAAACCAAATTACCCACTTTCATAACTTTCCAAGATAGCTCCCAAATGTTCTATTTGTTATTATAATCCAATTCTATTTAGTAAAAATCACAGTTTATTTACCTCACTTTATAATTTACAAAAATACTGAAATACATTTAAACATGTTCTTGTCTTTACAAAATCCTGTAAACCAATACCAAAAAAACTGTAGTTTATAGATATTATGCATTTGAATGAGTAAGAATTACATTAAATTACAAGGTTTAAACTTTCATTATGCATAGAAAAGTAAGAACAAAAACCAAAGTTACCAGAGGAGAGAAATAATATTAATATCAGAATAGAAATAAAACAGGAAAATAAAAAAAATTAATGAAACAAGAGCTAACTCTCTGAGAAGATAAACAAAATGGATAAACCCATAGCCAGACTTATCAAGAAAAAAAGAAGACACAAATAAAATCAGGTATGAAAAAGGAGAAATTACAACTGAAACCAGAAATTCAAAGAATTGTAAGAAATTCTATGAAAACTTACATGCCAAAAAGTTAGACAACATAGAAAAAATGGACAAATTCCTCAAAATTCCAAGACTAATCAAGGAAGAACTAGAAAATCTGAACAGACCAATTACCAGTAATGAAATCAAACTGGTAATCAAAAAACTTCCAACAAACAAAAGTCCATAACCAGATGGCTTTACAGATGAATTCTACCAAACATTTAAAGAAGAGCTAATCCTTACCCTTCTTAAAGTATTTCAAAAGTAGGAGAGTAGGGAATACTTCTAAACTCATTCTAAGAGGGCAGCATCATTTTAATATCAAAACCAGATAAAGACAATACAAAAAAGAAAATTATAGACCAATATCCCTTATGAACATAGATGCAGAAATTCTCAACACAATATTAGCAAACCAAATTCAAAAATATGACAAAAAGATCCCCTATCATGACAAAGTGGGATTTATTTCAGGGATGCAAGAATGGCACAACATTCATAAATCCATCAGTGAGATATACCACATTAACAAAAAAAGGATAAAAACCATATGATCATCTCAATAGATGCTAAAAAAGAATTGGACAAAATTCAACATCCATTCATGATAAAAATGCAACAAAATGGGAATAGAGTGAACATTTCTCTAAGACAAAGAAAAATACAAGGATGTCCACTCTCATCATTTTTATTCAACATAGTACAGGAAATCCTAGTCATGGCAATCACAAAAGATAAAGAGATAAAAGGCATCCATATTGGTAAGAAAGAAGTAAAACTATCACTATTGTCAGGTAACATCATACTATAAATAGAAATCCCTAAAGGCTCTACCAAAAAACTATTAGAATTAATAACTGGATTCAGCAATGTTTCAGGATACAAATTTAACACACAGAAATCAGTTGTAGTCCTATATACTAAAATGAACTAGCAGAAAGAGAAATAAGGAAAACTATTCCATTTACAGTTGCATCAAAAAGAATAAAATACCTAGGAATAAACTTAAACAATGAGGTGAAACACCTGTATTCTGAAAACTATAAGACACTCATGAGAGAAATTAAGAAGATACAAATAAATGGAAATCTACCCCATGTTCATGGATAGGAAGAATTGATATTGTCAAAATGGCTATCCCACCCAAAGCAATTTACCAATTCAATGTAATCCCTATCAAAATACCAATGGCATTTTTTAAGGAACTAGAGCAAACAGTCCTAAAATTTATATGACCACAAAAGACCCCAAACAGCCAAAATAATCCTGAGAAAGAAGAAAAATGCTAGGGGTATTATGCTCCTTGACTTTGAGCTATACTGCAAAGCTATAGTAATTGAAACAGTATGGTAATGGCACAAGAACAGACCCATAGATCAGAGGAACAGAATAGAGAGCTCAGATATAAACCCACTCATATATGGTCAATTAACTCATGATAAAAGAGCCATAAATATACAAGGATAAGACAGTCTCTGCAATAACTGGTGTTGGGAAAACTGAGAGCTACATGCAAGAAAATGAAACTGGATAACTGTCTAACACCTACACAAAAGTATATTTAAGTTGGATTAAAGATCCAAATGTAAGACATGAAATCATAAAACTCTTTAAAGAAAACAGGTAAAAATGTCTTATGAACATAAACATGGATTTTTTTTTTCCTGGACACATCTCCCTGGGTAAGGGAAACAAAATCAAAAGTGAACAAGTGGGACTGTATCAAACTAAAAACTTCTGTTCATTAAAGAAAACAACAAACTAAAAAGGCAACCTATGGTATGTGAGAATTTATCACTAAATGACATATCCAATAAGGGGCTAACATACAAAATATATAGAGAACTCATATGACTCAACACCAAAAAAACAAATAATCCACTTAAAAATGGGCAAAGGACCTGAATAGACACTTTTCCAAAGAAGACATATAGATGTCCAACAGGCACATGAAAGATGTTCCACATTGCTAATCATCAGTGAAATATAAATCAAAACCACAATGAGATATCACCTCACACCAATCCAATCAGTATGGCCACTATCCAAAAGATAAGAACATATGTAGGAGAGGATGTTCAGAAAAGGAAATCCTCCTTCGCTGTTGATGGGAATGTAAACTTTTGCAGCCACTATGGAAAGCAGCATGGAGGTTCCTCAAAAAACTAAAAATAGAAATACCATATAACCCTAAAGGGAAAAGAGACAGAATAGAAGCTCTCATAACTTTCTTATGTGAGGCCTAAACTCCTCACAGCCTACAGGTTTGGCTGAGTGCTGTCCGGACGCGCAGATGCTGGTCCCCCCTCTACGTGGGCCCCTCCAGGCTCCAACGGAACACCTCGCCCCTGAGGCCAAGAAGAACCAAAACATCTGCATTCTTTAGAGAGCCAATCAGTCCCTTCACTCCAACCTGTATTCTGCTCTTCTCCATAGTGCCACCCATTTGCTCCACCACTGGCTGCCTACACCCCTTCTCCCCTCCCTTCCCCTAAGCCATAAAAATCCTTACACTCTCTCAGTAAATCAGACCTGCACCACACTGCCTTGTCTCCCGCGTTTGTTTTCCGGGGATGCCGCATCACTCATCATCAGACGGACTGACTGGGTACAGAACCATCCACCAACAACTGGCGCCCAAACAGGGACCCAGCGGCCGTCTGCAAGCTGCGAGTGGGTGAGTGACAGCACCAAGCACTATGGGGAATATTCCTTCTCATAACAAAGACCCACAGATAAGGGTCATCATAGCCCTCCTACACAGCCGTCATGTCAAAGTAAGTCTCATACAGCTGATATAGTGTGGGAAGAGGTTAAAGATATAGCCCCTTGGGTCATGGCAGGCTCCCTGTGGGATCCAGACACTTAGGACCGAGTGCTGGCTCTTGCTCACCGCGCTGAGAAGAACAGGCGCGCTCTCTCAGCCTCTTTCTACCCAGTTATTACCGGCCGGCTCCCCACCACCTCAGGCATCTTCCCTGCATGCCATGGCTGTGGAAGCAGAGCCTAGACTCACAGAATCCCACTATAGACCCACAGAATCTCACAAGCCTATAGAAACACCAGAAATATCAGATAAACCAACAGAGGCAGACCTAGCAGAGGAGGTAGAGAAAGTGAAAGTAACAGATAATGAAGACACTGCTGAGGCAAAAGACCCAGAAGCTTCATGAGCAACAATTGCTCCCTCTCAGGCGAATGTCGAGGCAGCGGCTAGGGCTCCGCCTCAGCCACCACCGTGGTCTCCACACTCTCTGCCACCTCCTGACCCCCAGCTTACCTGGCATGGGCACTGGTACCAAGTGATATGTCAGGAGAGAGACCAAAGATACAATGCCTTTTATAACCCCTCTCCATCAGGAGCAACAGGCTATCACACCCCATGTTTACCCCCATCACTAACATCAGCTGCCCCTACTCCATACGAGGCTTATCCCACCGCCCTTTCTTTGACTCGGCCTTCCCCGGCCCTGGTACAGCCGACGGCCATGCTAGACACCTCCTCTCCCAAGCAGCCGCCACCCCCCCTGTGTCACCATGAGGCGTACTTACCCGGTGAATAATCCTACACCAGCGAGACCCCTCCCCTGGTATCCTCACACCATGGACACCATGAAACAACTTAAAAAGGCAGTGGAAGATGGGGGGGTCCACATGTCCCTTACACAGCAGATGCTAGATGCAGTCAGCATGGATATTAATACCCCTACTAACTGGAAGCAGCTTCCGTGAGCAGCCCGCCCTGGGGGGTATTTCCTATTGGGAGAGCTGCCTTCTATGAAGAGGCAGAGCAACAAGCCAACCGCAACAACCGAGCAGGAGTGCAGATAGTAGCAGACATGATAAAAGGGGAAGGGCAGTGGGGAAGCCCAGCCCATCAAGCACAAGGCCCCCCTCAATATTTAGATCAGGTACGCCTCTGCAGACTAGCGCCATAAAAAGGCTGCCACAAAGGGGAGCAGATGCTAGCTAAGATCAGACAAAAGGCTGGTGAGGACTTGCCTCCTTCCTCTACTGCCTTTAGCAGGCAGTAGAACACAGAGTCACCCATGCAGCAGCAGCTGAGGCCCTAGTAAAACAATTAGGCTGGGAAGGCTGTACCTCTGAGTGTAGAGCAGCAAAAGCCCGTTAAATTAGAAGACATAGAAGACTGGATATCAGCTTGTCAGGACATAGGGACTGGTGCCCATCAAATGGCTGCGCTGGCTGAGGCCCTAGCAGCCCAATCCCCACAACCAATAGTGATGCCAGCAACTCCAAGCCCAATAAGTTCTGATGCCCCATGTTGGGTATGTGGGGGAAAAGGGCATTGGTCAAGAGAGTGCCCCAACAAAAAGGACTAAAGCCCCCTCTGTCGCCCTGCCCTAAATGCCATAAAGGGTTCCACTGGGCTAAAGATTGTAGATCCAAATTGACTAGCCAAGATCACACCATGCCTAAACAGCCACCAAAAAAACGAGGCTCAGGGAAACTCTCAGCCCTGCCACTAAGAGAGCCCTCCAACCACCCACAAGTGTGTGGACTGTCCCTGTCTCTCGTCAGAGTGCCAAGCTAACCCTGAGGATAGGCCAAAACAAGGTTCCTGTGAAGGGCCTGATAGACACAGGAGCCGATGTGTCCATACTGAGAACTGAAGACTATGCCCATACATGGGCCACAGAGGTGGGACCTACTGTCATAGGGGTGGGGGAAGAACAAAATACCACCAAAATTAGAGAACAAGTAGCTTGGGAGGATGAAGAGGGACAGCGCGGCACCTTCCAACCACTGCTCATGTATGGATTAACCAGCACCCTCTGGGGGCAAGATGTCTTATCCACCTTGGGAGTTATTCTCTCCACTGCCACCAACGGGCATAAGCCAAATCCTATGCCTATGAACTGCCCCCCGGGTAGGGGCCATATTGATAGCTGCCTCCCCCCAGTTCCATCCCTTTGCAGTGGACTACAAATGAACCAGTGTGGGTTGAACAGTGGCCCCTGCCGAAACATAAATTAGAGCAGCTCTGCCTAGTAGTGAAAGAACAATTACAGCTAAGTTATATTGAACCCTCTACCACCCCTTACAATACCCCAGTATTTGTCATTGAAAAAAAGCCTAAAGGAAAATGGAGGCTCCTCCATGACCTTAGAGCAATCGATAAGATAATGAAAAAAATGGGCTCATTACAACCAGGACTCCCCAACCTTTCAGCACTGCCCACTAAGTGGGCAGTGACTACCCTTGACATAAAAGACTGCTTTTTTCCCATACTTCTCCATCCCGATGATAGAGAGAAATTTGTTTTCACTGTACCATCCCTAAACAATGCATGTGCAACACAGCGATTCCAATGGACAGTCCTCCCTCAGGGAATGAAAAATAGCCCCTCCTTATGCCAAATGTATGTGGCTGATGCTATCGCCACAACACACATTAACCCCAACACTTACATCATACATTACATGGATGACATTTTAATAGCCCATGTTGAGTAACAGGTAGTACAGCAAGATGTGTTCCACATAATAACCTGCCTACAGAAAGCAGGACTGCACATAGCTCCAGAAAAGGTCCAGATTCACCCACCTTTCTCTCTCCTAGGGGTCACAGTTGATATGGAAGAGGTTAGGCCCGTAGCTCCTCAAATCACCTTCCCTGAACACTGCACATTACGTGCACTACAACAATTCATGGGGCAAATTAATTGGCTTAGGCCCTTCCTCCCTCTTACTTCAGAGGACCTCACCCCCCTTTTTGATCTCCTTAAAGGGGAAACAGACCCCATGTCCAAGTGTACCATAACCAAAGCAGCTACAGAAGCCCTAGCCACACTGAACAAAGCCCTACAATCTATACAGTTTAACAGATACCATCCAGAGTTAGAACTAACTGCCCTCATATTACCCACTAAAGGACTACCAACAGGGCTCCTTTATCAAGATGGCTCTCTCCTCTGGGTACACTTGGGCTTTGCTCACATGTCCAAGATATCCCCATCCATCATAAACATAGCAAAGTTGGGCATAAAACTGAGACAAGTCTGCCTACAAACCTGGGGAGTAGAGTCCGACACCATAGTCACCCCCTTTACCTCTCAACATGTCAGTTACTTAATCCAAAATGATCTTGATATTATGACAATGGCTCTACATTTCCCAGGCCAAATCTCATGCCATTACTCTAACTCCATTCTGATCCAAGGCCTGAGTCTCCTCGAACTGTCACCTTTACAGATGTGCCAGAAACAGCCCATACCCAACGCCCCAATTGTGTTTACCAGTGCCAACAAGCAACGCCAGGGGCTTATCATCCACATACCAGGAAAGAAAAAAACCTCTGACTGAGATAGTCAATAATAACTTCTCAGTTCAAGTGGGAGAACTCTTAGCTATTCTTTTGGCTTTTGATGTTTTAACTGATTTCCCACTGAACATATTCAGTGATAGCAAATATGCAGTTCAGACTCTTGCAGCACTCCCCTTCTCAGCCTTTAGACCTTCTAGCTAGCCCCTAGATCAGATATTAATGTCCCTACAATGACATCTAGAGGCAAGAAAGTACCCCTACTATATCCAACACCTACAAGCCAATTCAAATTTGCCAGGCCCACTAGCCCAAGGCAATGATGCCATAGATAGGCCATTGCTGTTGCTCATCCAATCCAACAAGTGAGAGAACTCCATGCCAGATTCCATCTCAATGCACAGTCTCTACACAATATACTCCCATCATTGCCTATTACTACATGTAAACACCTCATAAGAGATTGCATAAGATGGGCATCCTTCCTCCCCATTGGACCATTTGCTCCCATGGGGAACAACCCTCGTGGGCTTAAACCAAACGCCTTATGGCAAATGGATATCACCCATATACCTCACTTTGGCCACTTAAAGTATTGCCATGTAATAATTGATATCTATTTCCAATGTATATATGCAGTAGCAAAACCCAGAGAAAATTCGGCTGCAGCAATCAGCAGTTTAAAACAAGCCATGCTCTGCATGGGAGTGCTCTTGGGCCCTAAAAACAGACAATGGCCCAGCATATACATGCAACACTTTCAAAACATTTTGCCAGGGATGGAATATAACACATCATACAGGCATCCCGTATAACCCATAAGGACAGGCTATCATAGAAAGAGCCAGTCGCACGTTAAAGCAAACATTAAAAAAAGGGGGGGAAATGAGGACATTCCCACCACAAGAAGCATTGACAGCAGAGCTCTTCACCCTCAATTTTTTGACATTTGATAACCAAGGGCTAACCCCAGCTTATAAGCACTGAGGTTGCATGCAGCAACCCACGCCAGTGCCACTGGTATTCTGGAAGGACTTCTCACCAACAGTGGAAAGGACCCCACCCACTACTCACAAGAGGGCGAGGATATGCTTGTGTTTTTCCCAGAGACTGAGAGGAAACCCATCTGGATACCAGCACGCGATGTCAAGCCAGCCACCTCGAGCCACAACTCATCACAGACTCCCTAGACGCAGGACACCCCTGCACTGCCAAATGGTGCACCTGAGCCTTAACAGCATTCCACCGAGAGGTGTCACCTGGAATAACATCGACCACCTTGTGCGCTCTGCCATGAGAGCAGCCGCTCCAAGAATCCCCCTAACCCCCTCCAACTTCTTTTTACTGATATGTGCTACCTTAACGGCTATTACACAGGTAACCAGAGCACAAGAGCAGGAAGGCAATGCGTTCTGGGCTCTCCTTCACCACCCCTCACTGCTTGTCCCAGTCTCCTGGAACAGTACCTTGCCCCAGCTATATAGTTCAAACTCATCCACTAAACTCCCAACAGCAATCGATAGTGAATCTGTTCCATGGAATGGCACCCTCTTCAATACCAAAGAAGGAGTATCCTTTTGTTTTAAGATGGCCAATGCCCAGAACATCAGTTCTAAACTTATTACACAAATGGCCACGGGACCCCGCCTTGCAACCCTCATGATGTTAAACTAGTATGGAATGCCCTCACCTCTGCCTTTGCCAGGCGAACAGCCCTCTTCACAGGCTCTCTTCCCCTCAGTGGGTCCCCGGCCCACAACCCTCATTCGTGGTCTCCACTAGACCTCCAGACCTGTGGGAGTGACCCGCCTCTTTTCAACCCAAGCCCCTTCCATTCCTTCCTGGATCCTCTGTATGCCCCATACCCTCCTCACACTTACCAATCACTCAGTGTTGTGGGATGAAGAAATATCACGTACCATCTTTCCTAACTGGGAAGCCTGCAGCCCTTCCTCTTGCCTTGACTTACGTGCCCTCCAGTTTGCAGGGAACAATTCCTCTTCTCTTGGTATTGGGGACCAGTTACCCAATGTCATCCTCCCTATGTCAAGATCCACCCCTACTCTTACCCCATCCCTGAACCTTACTCTTCTCCATGCCAGCGGGTGTGTTAAACCACCCTTCTTCCTAGCTACAAACTCCACTGATACTACCCTCAACTGCACCAGTTCCACCTTCACTCTAAGTACCTGCTAGAATGGTACTATCTCTAAAAGAGCTATCCTAACCTGTCTCCCTCCTTTTCTCTGGCTCCCAGCTAACAGCCTTGACTGGGCAGGGCCTCTCACCTTCAAGCAGGACTCCTCCACCGCTCTCCTAATCAGAAATCCCCATGACCTAGGGCTCTCAGCAATCATAGCCATAATTATCTCTCTAGTAACTGCAGTTGCTGCTTCTGCGGTGGCCATTGCAAGCCTCCTGCAAGCAGATGTAACGGCTACTGTTGTGGAGAGCCTGGCCAAAACCACAGCATCCACTTTAACCACTCAATCCCTCATTAATGAACAATTCTTTACAACCGTCCAGAACCTCCAACAACAAATTGACATCCTAGCTACTGATATCGATATCCTCTGGTCCACCCACAGTGTCCCCTGCAACAGCCATTACCCCTCCTATTGTCTTACTCCCTACCCAGTCCATCATAACCGCACAGAGCTTCGCCGAAACCTTTCTAGCATTATCCTTGGTCCCTGGTCTTCCCGCTCCCTGCTTCTCTTGTAACAGTTAATGACTGATATTACCTGCATCAACGCCACCCGTGTTGACCGCGTCTCCCCATCCCAGCTTACTTCTTTCCTCTCAGAAGTCTGGGACAAGGCTCTCTCTTGGCTATCCCCCTCCTCACTTCTCTTATATGCCCTAGTAGCCTCTGCCTGCCTCATGCCTACTGTACCTTCTCAAAGACCCGAACTTTACTTCAGCATCACAGGACCAAAGAAGCCTTCCTAGCAGATATCCTCCTCATTCAAAATAGTAAAGAAAGGGGAGATAAAGAGAAAAGAGCCAGAATGGAAGCTTTCATAACTTTCTTACGTGATGCCTAAACCCCTCACAGCCTACAGGTTTGGCTGAGTGCTGTCCGGATGCCCAGAGGCTGGTCCCCGCCCCCACCCCCCAGAAGGGCCCCTCCAGGCCCCAACGGAACACCTCGCCCTTGAGGCCAAGAAGAACCAAAACATCCGCATTCTTTAGAGAGCCAATCAGTCCCTTCACTCCAACCTGTATTCTGCCCTTCTCCATAGTGCGGTTACCCATTCGCTCCACCATTAGCTGCTTACACCCCTTCTCTCCTCCCTTCCCCTAAGCCATAAAAACCCTTACACTCCCTCAATAAATCAGACCTGCTCCACGCTGCCTTGTCTCCCACGTCTGTTTTCCGGGGATGCGGCATCACTCATCATCAGACAGACTGACTGGGTACAGAACCATTCTCCAACATAACCCAGTAATTCCATTTCTAGGAATTTGCCTGAAGGAAACAAAATCCCTGATGTGAAAAGATATATGCACTCCTACGTTTATTGCTGCGTTATTTACAGTAGCCAAAGGGGGAGGGATTGAGGGGGTGGGTGGTGAAATAGGTGAAGAGGATATAGACATAAAATTAAAAAACAAAAAACAAACCTTTCATTATGGATTGTAGACTACTTCTTCACAGGCCAACCACTCCCAAACCTGCAATGTAATTCCATTAAAATGTCAAACCTTCTGTCAGTCTTTTCATCACGCAATTAGTACTGTTCAGAGTAGATGTAACCTACCAGCTCAGCTGTTATAGTAAGCCACTGTGCTTTCCTAATGGTGAGAGTGAGATGTGAGAAAACTGTTATCCCACAAAACTGCCCTTGGATAAATATGATCAAAAAGAAATAACAACATTTGATATTATAGCAATAGAACTCATTTAGAAAACAAACTGTGCTGCATTGACAAGTACAGTCACAGATTCTTACCTTCAGTTTTTCCATTTGTACTTATAGGCATAATATATGAGATATTCTACATTCACAAATGATATTCTAAAGAAAGATTATCTGAACCACTTTTTCAAGAAATGTGAAAATGCTGGGAAGAACCTGCAACTTTAATTTTTACAGTAGTAAGTTATCCTCTAGGATGGTAAATTCTTGCTTTGTTAAGGCTAATAGTATTATATTAAAAAGATGTTAGCACTTAAAGGCAGCAGAAGTGTTTTACCACTCAGTCCCTGAGATGTATAATGTTCTAAGTCAGCTTGGAGTGCCCTAAAAAAGAATCAAAGATAGCTCCTATTCTCTCAAGGAGTTTGGCCTAATAGATGTATTAATAAGAAATGTAAATATATAATTATCTACCTATTAGAAAGATACAGATTATGTATTATGGAAGTTCAGGTAACGGAGAAATGTAGCTCAGTATTAGGGAATGTGGAAAATCTTTGTGAACAAGATAGTTATTAGGAGAGTCTATGATTTTACTTGTGCAGACAAAAAATGGAATTCTGAATAAAGAGAGCTGAATAAGCAGAGTAAAAGATATAAAAAATTATGGCGCATATGTGGTGGGAAGTATGTAAGTCAATTTGGTAGAAAGGTTGTATAAGGAACCTTGAACTTCAAGTAGGGCCAATAATTTATGACAAGAAAATAAACAGAATATCATGAAACCAAAACTAAGGAACATGATCTTACTACAGAAAAAAAGGAGCAGACCTGTTTTGAAAAGAAATAAAACTGATCTTAGGGAAATATTTTCTGGCATTGACATATACATTTATTTAAATAACTTAGTGAGTGATAGAAAGGAAATTAGCTTTGAGCCACTATAACTTCACTGACACAGATTAGAGGTTAAGTAAAGAATAAACAAAGCAGAGGATTGGTTTCTGGAACGTTCTAGGAGAAGCTTTGACAAGGCATGGCAACAGATAGAATAATCACAAAAATCATTACTTTTTTATTTGATTTATCAAAAATCTGGCAGAACTAAATATGAGGAAATTTGAGGAAAAAAACAAAGCAGAAAACAAAAGCTCACTAATTTTTCATGAAAAATGGTTGCCACTCAGTATTTTTTAATAGGTCAGAACTTTGTTAACTATTGCACATATGTTATCCTACCTAGTATTCTGAAATATTTATGAAATTAGTATTTTTCATATTTTATAGTGAGGAAACAAGGGTTCAAAGAGAATAAATGGTTTGGTCACATTCTGTACTGTCTTTAAGATTCAGGTGTGTGTTTTACACTTACAGTACATCTCACTGAATTAACCACATATCAAGTACTCAATAGCCACAAGTAGCTAGTGGCTACTCTATTGGATAGTGCTATGCTCTTACATTTTTAATTGTTTTTTTATTTTGGTATCATTAATCAAACAATAATCAAACCTAATCAAAGAATCACATAAGCAACATTGTGGTTACTAGATTCCCCCCATTATAAAGTCCCCACCACATACCCCACTACAGTCACTGTCCATCAGTGCAGCAAGATGCCATAGAGTCACTACTTGTCTTCTCTGTGCTATATTGCCTCCCCCATGTCCCCCCACTAGATTATGTGTGCTAATCATAATTCCCCTTATTCCCCTTCTCCCTCCCCATTCCCACCCACAATCCCCAGTCCCTTTCCCCTTGGTAACTGTTAGTCTATTCTTGGGTTCTGTGAGTCTGCTGCTGTTTTCTTCCTTCAGTTTTTGCTTTGTTCTTATGCTCCACAGATGAGTGAAATCATCTGGTACCTGTCTTTCTCTGCCTGGCTTATTTGTGAAATTCATTTTTATAGTTAGGAGAACCTTGCTTTCTTTTACATACTTCCTTTTATTCTGGAACAGAAATTGGAGAAAGTCCAATAATTTCTTCAAGAACCTATGATTTGGTTCCAGTGTTAAATTTAGATTCAGATTTAGATTAGATGCAAATCTGATGTTATATTTAAGCATCTTCTCAAAAGTGGACATAAGGCAGATTATTGTTTATCCATCACTATAATAGTTCATATAGCTGAGAATTCAGATCCCCATTAGAATTTTATCTCTCACCAGCATCTGCTACTTCCTTGCGGCAAATAGGACAAGTGCATTTTTCAGCTAACCAGTGATCGATGCAGTAGGTATGAAAACTGTGGGAACAAGGTAAGATGCGAACTTTGGTGCCTTCTTCATAATCTGTAAGGCAAATACAACAGGATGTCTCTGTACAGTTCTTCCTGAAAGATCTTACAGGCAAGTTGTCAGTCTGTGCTTTGGTTAGTCCTCTAGATTCGTCATCATCATATAAAATGAACTGATCCAGATCAATTGATGGCCAAGAGTTATTTTCTTCAAATATTATTGGACTCATCTGTGCTCTGTTCAAAGGGCTCTGTTGGTGGGCCTGGTGATAAGTGGCTTTCAAATATCACTGAACTGGCATCATTGGAGCTGGAACTGGACATAGGGCTGGAATCGCTTATCAATCAATACACAACTAGAGCTTGAAGTATAAATTATTGTAGAAGTCAAAGAAGAATCCCATCTAGGATATGAACTGAAACTAGAACTACTACTATTATCAGAGCTCTATCTTGCATATGGTGACACAGGTCTTTCCATGTCTGGAATTAAGCATGAGACACGAGGCTCTAAATCACTGTCACTGTCTGTAAGGTTCCTTGAATAACTAAATCCTGTCATGATTCTGCTCTGATTTGCACAAGATGCAGTATCATTTAAATCAGTATTTAAAATTCTGTGACCAGGACTTCTGATGGTACTGATATGAGCTCTTGCATCTTCCTGCTCAGAATGTGAAAACATATGCCTAAGTCTTCCTTCTTCATTTTCTAAGGTTACATTTGCTATCTCAGATGTTAACTGAGCTCTATAAGCTATGCTGTCTAAAAGACCCCTATTTAGAAACTTACAATCAGGTATTTGTTGTCTTGGTGTTTCTTCAACTTGAAGACTCTGTCTCATTTACCAGAGGCTGCTCAGAAGTCTGAGATAATACACTCTCATGATATCTTCCAAAAAGTTCTCTCAGTGAATTTGGAGTTGACATACTTTCAGTTTTTGCTCTGCTTCTCTGGTGGTCTGGGCTCCTGCTTCTTCTTCACTGGCCTCTGGTAGGTGGGACTTGCATTAATGCTTCATTTGTGCTTCCTTCTGATCTAGATGGTCTTGCAAATGATGATTCAGATCGTGGATTTTCCATTTGCCTTGGACTGTGTTCTAGAAGTTCTTGGGAAAATCTTGCATGCAGTCTATATTCATTCTCTAGATTTGGGCTCCCATCATTAACGTCATTTGTAACAGTTATTTGTAAATTACGTACAAAATTGTTCCTGGTGGGAATAATCTGGCTGGCTCCTCCCCAAGGCTGGTTTTCTCTGTGCCCACTTCTCACATTTTGAGTTTGTTCTGAAGAGATAAGCCATTCTATTAAAGAGTCATCACTCTTCCCATCATTGGAAGACTCTGTATCTGTTTTTATCTGAATGCTGCAGTGGGTTTTCTTTTATGAACTTAAGTCCCTTCAGCAGTTCTTCTTCCGTACTTTCCCCCAGAGTGCCTAGCAAATTGTTATCCCTCAGAAGTTTGTAATCTTTTTCACTCAGGTTACTTACAAACTCATAGAAATCTTCCTCCCGAACCAGTTGGCCTGTCTGTTTTCTGCTGGTCCACAGAATCGTCTTCACTGTTGGGACCTGAATTTTCCATCTTGGTGAACAAGTGGAAAACCACCTGCCTCTTACAACACAGTGTAACTGGAATTTAGTTTTTTTCACTCTCTGCTTCAGTTGGGTGTCAGGATGCACCTCAGTTGGATCCTTACCTCCTCTCCTTCCACAGAGCTGCAGCTTCTGATGAGACTGTGGTTGAGACTTACCTCTAGCCCAAGGCTTGAAAGGTTCTGTTGCCTAGGTGCCCATTATTACCAAATAGGCTCTGGATTCCAGGTAGGAGGGTGTTATTTTATGCTCAGTGACAAACACTATATGATTTCACCCATCCATGGGATATAACAACAAGGCAAAATAGAAGGAACAAAACAGCAGCACACTCACAGACACTGAGAAGTGACTAGTGGTCATAGACACTGAGAAGTGATTGTGGCTACCAAGGGGGAGGGGTTGGGATGGGTGCGTGGGGATAGTGAGGGGGATGAAGAGGCACCATAATTCCCAATCACAGTAGGAGTTGGTCAGAGGGAAGCAGTACAGCGTGGATAATATAGTCAGTGATTCCACAACATCTATCCATGTCGACAGACAGTAACTGCAGTAGAGGGGGTGAGTATTTAATAATGTGGGTAACTGCTGAACCACTGTGTTGTATATTTAAACCAACAGAAGACTGTGTATCAATGATACGTCAATTAAACCCCGCCTCAATAAAAACAGCAAATATTTCCAAGGCTTATTGTGTACCAAGTGTTTCACCTCCTTTTACCCACATGAGCCTATTCTCAGACTTTCAAGAGGCTTTTCAATCTCTGATATGCTCTAGTTATTTGTATGTCAAATTATATATGACTGCTTTATTCAAAATGCCATGTCAAAGTCAGGCTAGTTAAATGCAACAGTTCTCTTTTTCAGACACACAGGGAAGTCTGTCTTCTCTCCTCATGAGTTCCTCAAATTGTAGACACTCACTAAGAAAGGCAACAGGTTTTGATAATTTTCCAGGCACAAAACCGAATCTCTTTAGTTGGATCCTCTCCTTTTAACCCTTAATGGCTTCATCATGCATTATAAAAACCCTCAAGTTTCTGTTAAGAAAACCAAAAAAGAAACAAAGAAAGCTTTGGCAGTTTCTTCCATTCACCCAGAGAATTCTTTTTTTTTATTTGTGAAAAAGGAAATCTCATTTAAAATAGTAACATACCCAGAGTTAAAACTCAAAGTTATGAACTGTCATTAAGCCCAGACATTCTGCATGTCACAAGTGTAAAAATAACAGTAACATGATTACGTTTGTAGCACTTAGAGTTTAAAAAGAAGCTTTATGAAAGTGATCTTCTGTCCCAAATGGATGTTTTTCATGCACCTACAGCAACTGTTCTTCATATTATTATTCTTATTTTTTTATTTTCGTATCATTAATGAACAATTGCATGAGCAACATTATGGTTACTAGACTCCCCCCATTATCAAGTCGCCACCACATACCCCATAACAGTCACTGTCCATCAGCGTAGTAAGGTGCTATCAAATCACTACTTGTCTTCTCTGTGTTGTACTGCCTTTCCCGTGCCACCCTACATTATATGTGCTAATCAGAATGCCCCTTTTTCCCCTTATCCCTACCTTCCTACCCATCCTCCCCAGTCCCTTTCTCTTTGGTAACTGTTGGTACATTCTTGGGTTCTGTGAGTCTGCTGCTGTTTTGTTCCTTCAATTTTTTCTTTGTTCTTATACTCCACAGATGAGTGAAATCATTTGATAATGGTCTTTCACCACCTGGCTTATTTCACTGAGCAAAATACCCTCTAGCCCCATCCATGTTGTTGCAAATGGTAGGATTTGTTTTCTTCTTATGGCTGAATAATATTCCATTGTGTATATGTACCACTTCTTTATTCATTCATCTACTGATGGACACTTAGGTTGCTTCCATTTCTTGGCTATTGTAAATAGTGCTGCGATAAACATAGGGGTGCATCTACCTTTTTCAAACTGGGATCCTGAATTGTTAGGGTAATTTCCAAGGAGTGGGATTCCTGGGTGAAATGGTATTTCTATTTTGAGTTTTTTGAGGAACCTCCATATTGCTTTCCACAATGGTTGAACTAATTTACATTCCCACCAGCAGTGTATGAGGGTTCCCCTTTCTCCACATCCTCGCCAACATTTGTGGTTGTTTGCTTTTGGATGTTGGTCATCCTAACTGGTGTGAGGTGATATCTCTTTGTGGTTTTAATTTGCATTTCTCTGATGATTAGCGATGTGGAGCATCTTTTCATGTGCCTGTTGGCCATCTGAATTTCTTCTTTGGAGAAGTGTCTGTTCAGCTCCTCTGCCCATTTTTTAATTGGATTATTTGCTTTTTGCTTGTTGAGGTGCATGAGCTTTTTGTATATCTTGGATGTCAACCCCTTAGTGGATATGTCATTTATGAATATACTTTCCCAAACTGTAGGATGTCTTTTTGTTCTAATGATGGTATCCTTTTCTGTACAGAAGTTTTTCAGTTTGATATAGTCCCACTTGTTGATTTTTGCTTTTGTTTCCCTTGCCTGGGGAGATATGTTCATGAAGAAGTTGCCCATGTTTATGTCCAAGAGATTTTGACTATGTTTTTTTCTAAGAGGTTTATAAAGTTCATGACTTTCATTCAAGTCTTTGATCCATTTTAAGTTTACTTTTGTGTATGGGGTTAGACAATAATCCAGTTTCATTCTCTTACATGTAGCTGTCTAATTTTGCCAACACCAGCTGTTGAAGAGGCTGTCATTTCCCCATTGCATATCCATGGCTCCTTTATTGTATATTAATTGAACATATATGCTTGGGTTTATATCTAGGCTCTCTGGTCTGTGACATTGGTCTATGGGTCTGTTCTTGTGCCAGTACCAAATTGTCTTGATTACTGTGGTTTTGTAGTAGAGCTTGAAGTTGAGGCGCATAATTTCACCTGCTTTATTCTTCCTTCTCAGGATTGTTTTGGCAATTCGGGGTTTTTTGTGGTTCCTTATGAATTTTAGAACGATTTGTTCTAATTTGTTGAAGAATTCTGTAGGTATTTTGATAGGGATTGCACTGGATCTGTAGATTGCTTTTGGCAGGATGGCCATTTTGACAATATTAATTTTTCCTATCCATGAACATGGGATGTATTTCCATTTACTGGTATCTTCTTTAATTTCTCTCATGAGTGTCTTGTAGTTTTCAGAGTATAGGTCTTTCACTTTCTTGGTTAGGGTTATTCATAGATATTTCATTCTTTTTGACGCAATTTTGAATGAAATTGTTTTCCTGATTTTCCTTTCTGTTAGTCTATCATTAGTGTATAGGAATGCAACATATTTCTGTGTATTAATTTTGTATCCTTCAACTTTGCTGAATTCAAATATTAGATCTATTAGTTTTGGAGTGGATTCTTTAGGGTTTTTTATGTACAATATCATGTCATCTGCAAACAGGGACAGTTTAAGTTCTTCCTTGCCAATCTGTATGCCTTTTATTTCTTTGTGTTGTATGATTGCTGTTGCTAGGACCTCCAGAAGTATGTTGAATAAAAGTGGGGAGAGTGGGCATCCTTGTGTTGTTCCCTATCTTAAAGAAAACTCTTTCAGCTTCTCACTGTTAAGTATAATGTTGGCTATAGGTTTGTCATATATGGCCTTTATTATGTTGAGGTACTTGCCCTCTATACCCATTTTGTTGAGATTTTTTATCATAAATGGATGTTGAAATTTGTTGAATGCTTTTTCAGCATCTATGGAGATGATCATTTGGTTTTTGTTCTCTTTTTGTTGATGTGGTGGATGATGTTGATGGATTTTCGAATGGTGTACTGTCCTTACATACCTGAAATGAATCCCACTTGGTCATGATGGAGGATCCTTTTGATGTATTTTTTAATTCGGTTTGCTAATATTTTGTTGAGTATTTTTGCATCTACGTTCATCAGGGATATTGGTCTATAATTTTCTTTTTCTTGGGGGTGTCTGCCTGGTTTTGGTATTAGAGTGATGCTGGCTACGTAGAATGAGTTTGGGAGTATTGCCTCCTCCTTTACTTTTTGGAAAACTTTAAGGAGAATGAGTATTAGGTCTTCACTAAATGTTGGATAAAATTCAGTAGTGAAACTATCTGATCCAGGTGTTTTGTTCTTAGGTAGTTTTTTGATTACCAATTCAATTTCCTTGCTGGTAATTGGTCTATTCAGATATTCTGTTTCTTCCTGTGTCAGCCTTGGAAGGTTGTACTTTTCTAGAAAGTTGTCCATTTCTTCTAGGTTATCCAGTTTGTTAGCATATAATTATTCATAGTATTCTCTCATAGTTTTTTGTATTTCTGTGGTGTACATATTGATTTTTACTTTCTCATTTCTGATTCTGTTTATTTGTGTAGACTCTCTTTTTTTCTTTATAAGTCTGGCTAGTTTTTATCTATTTTATTTATTTTCTCAAAGAACCAGCTCCTGCTTTCATTGATTCTATTGTTTTATTCTTCTCGATTTTATTTATTTATGCTCTAATCTTTATTATGTTCCTCCTTCTACTGACTTTGGACCTCATTTGTTCTTCCATTTCTAGTTTCATAATTGTGTGTTTAGACTGTTTATTTGGGATAGTTCTTCCTTCCTAAGGTAGGCCTGTATTGCAATATACTTCCCTATTAGCATGGCCTTTGCTGCATCCAACAGATTTTTGTGGTGTTTAATTATTTGTTATTCTGTGCTCTTTGTCTGTTCCTTGATTTACTTTGGGGGTAGTTGATATGATTTTGCATCTGTCATTAATTATTCTACTTTGCTGTTGTTTTATTTCCCCTGGGACAGCTATTTAGCCTTAGGAATACTTCCATCTATACCAGTCCCTCCAAAATGCACTGTAGAGGTTGTTTGTGGGAGGTAAATTCTCTAAGCTTTTACTTATCTGAAAATTGTTTAATCCCTCCTTCAAATTTAAATGATAACCTTGCCAGGTAGAGTATTCTTGGTTCATGGCTTTTCTGCTTCATTGCATTAAATACATCATGCCACTCCCTTCTGGCCTATAAGGTTTCTGTTGAGAAATCTGATGATAGCCTGATGGGCTTTCCTTTGTATGTGATCTTTTTTCTCTCTCTAGTTTCTTTTAAAAGTCTGTCTTTATCCTTGATCTTTGCCATTTTAATTATTATATGTCTCAGACAGTGCACCTGGCAGATCCAAGATTAAATTTCCAGATCTTCAATCCCAGAAGAACAATTTTCATTTTAACCCTTGCAAATCATTCAGCCATTATTACTCTTATTATCTCTCTTATTAAAGACAGACTCTTCAATCTATGACTACTAATCTGCAACACCAGTTTTGATGACCTTTGTCCTATGATTGATGCTAAATATCCTTACACTTCCAAAAATTTGTATGATGAACACTTCTCAGAATAAACTTTACTTAAGCTTTCTCAATTTTTTCCATGAAATCTGAAATCTTACTGTGTCCCCATGACATTCATTTTGGAGTTGTTCTCATATTGCAAAATTTTGAAAGCTTAAGTGGCTTTGGTTGTTCGGTTTTTTTAAACTCCTTTTACATGTCTGATTCCATAATAAAGTCTCTTAGAGGAAAAATTTTGAGAGAAGACATTAAACATAGTGAAATGTAGAAAGGGACATGGAATAAGAAGAGTGAAGAATCATTATGGAAAACTAACTGACTGATGGATTTTTTTTTTCAAAATGGAGTCTGAAATTCACCTTCCATTATTCAAAAAAAATGTTAGCAATTTTGAGATTTTAATGGGAAAAGGTTAAATGAGACTTCATTCTATTAGGATGAGATAGAGATAATAGGAGGCCTCAAAAGGCAAGAGTGTGTTATGGTTGGGCATGTGGGAGCATCATAATTAGAGCTGATCATTCTACCTAAAACAAAAAATCAGAGAACCAAAAAGCACAAAATGACAACATTCCTATAATTATTTGATGTCTGAACTAATGATCTTAATGTTTTATTTGTATAACTGATTTAAATGTTCTTTTATTTTCTTCATATTCATGTAAGTCAAATAGCCACTTGCATTTGACCCATAATATTTAATTTTTGTTTTTGTGCTATGGTTGCAAATATAATTCATTCTATTTTCTATTTTGTTAGCTCTATTAGCTTTGAACATTAGAGCAAATGAATTCCTATAATTTGAAACATATTTCATAATGAATGAGGGGTCAAATTTGAAGGAAGATTTCCAGGACTTTTAAAGGTACAAACATGTTAAAATTTTTCTGTGAATGTGTAAATTGGTCATCTTATATAGACAAGAGTAATTTGAGTCGCATGGCCAATATAAGTTTCATTATAAAGATAAATTTCATTTACAATGGGCAATGTAATCCTTTCCACTATGAAGATAGTGGACACAATATCAGCCCATTTATACTGATGGGATGATAATTTAAAGGCATAGTTGGGATAATTCAAATAGTTCTATTAAACCAGACAAGTTATATGCTTATTTAAGAAAACAATAATAGTTATTATTGCTTATATTTTAGTCCTTCTATACTCAGTAGATGCTTTCAATTTGCCCAATGAAATCTTTATAATCATCAAGAGATAATAGGAAATGCTACTTAAGTGTTTTTTTATGAAAACTCTACTGGAAATTTATCTAATCAGTAAAATAACTTTAACCAAATTGAGAAACAAATCCCAGCTTTATTGGATAGAGTAAATAATATAATGTCAATTAAGCTTCATTAAATTAACACTCTACAATCAAAATAAGTATTTTATAGTGAGGAATTTTTAATTAATATTTAGTTTCTGCAGAAGATCCTTGAAAATTATTTTTATAATAAATATATTGATGAAGAGAATTAAAGATGGTTGCGTGGGAGGTGAGACAGAGGCTACCTCCAAAAACTGCATATAATATGAAAATACAAATAATACACTAATCCAGAAGAGCAACAGGAGAGAAGACTGTGCCAAAATGCATACACCTGGAGAGAAGAATACACCTCATGGACAAGGATAACATACCAAAGCCATGGTCCAGCGGGACCCAAGCCCTCCCCCCACCCCAGCTCTCTGGGGGGAGGAAGAGAAATCGAGCAGGGAGGGAATGGAGGCCTGGCACTGCTGAACACCTAATTCCAGAGATCTGATCTGGGAGCACAAACCTACATTTCATGTTGTTTTCATGGTACTCTCATGATTAGGGGGTTGAAAAGCTAAGACAGGCAGAATACCTAAAGAGACTGAAATTCCAGCCTCTTGTGGAAAGTAGGGATCCACATCTGGCTGCTCTGGAACAAAACAAAAGAGGGCAGTCTGAGAAACTTCCAAAGAGCAAGAGGGCTGCTAAAGGGGCAAGGATTGTACAGAGCTCAGGAGAAAGGAGAGGTAGAGAAAATTGTCTGGGTGCACTCTGCCCAGAAGGTTGGGAAATTTCATGATCTTCAGGAGCTCCAGCTCCCTGGCTGGCTACACAGCTCCAAGGAGCCCTCTGTGATAAGCAGCCTACTGCACCTTTCTCCCAGCCAGCCCCACCCGGCTTGCACACCAACAAACCCTACCCTGGCATTAGGCTGGCCAGAGGGAACCCTGTCTACAGCAACTGCAAATGCAAAGCACAGAGGCTTATACCTGTGTGCTTGGCCTACTGCTTGTGGAAGTGGAGACAGGCACAGCAACTGGGAAGCAGGAAACAGCTCTTTCCTCCAACCAGGCAACAATACTGCTCTTCTAGGACCCCTGACAATGCTTCAAGGGCTGAGCAGCTCCAGGGAGTAGAGCTTCTGGGCAATAAAGGGCATCATATACAAGTATGAATGCCAAAGGACGTGGTTCAAAGTAAAATTATGAATATGAATAAAACCCCTGAGAACGATTCAAATGAAACTGACCTTATGAATCTGCTTGAAAGGGATTTCAAAATAAAAATCATTAACCTGCTCATGGAGGTACAGAAAAATATTCAAGACATTAGAGAGGAATTCCAATCAGAGATACAATCATTACGGAGCACAGTATCAGAAATGAAACATACAATTGAAAGTTTTAAAAGCAGATTAGATACGGTGGAGGAGACGATAAATAAAATAGAAATTAGAGAAGAGGAAAAGAAAGAAGCTGAGGCATAGAGAGGAAAAAGGATCCCTAGGAATGAAAGAATATTGAGAGAACTGTGTGACCAATCCAAATGGAACAATATTCACATTATAGGGGTACCATAAGAAGAAGAAGAGAGAAAAAGGGTTAGAAAGTGTCTTTGAGGAGGTGATTGCTGAAAACTTCCCCAATCTGTGGAAAGAGATAGTCTCTCAGGCTATGGAGGTGCACAGGTCTCCCAACACAAGGGACCCAAGGAAGACAATACCAAGACATACAGTAATTAAAATGGCAAAGATCAAGGATAAGGACAGACTATTAAAAGCAGCCAGAGAGAGAAATAAGATCACATACAAAGGAAAGCCCATCAGGCTATCATCAGACTTCTCAAAAGAAACCTTACAGGCCAGAAGGGAGTGGCATGATATATTTAATGCAATTAAGCAGAAGAGCCTTGAACCAAGAATACTCTACCTGGCAAGGTTATCATTTAAATTTGAAGGAAGAATTAAACAATTTCTAGATAAGCAAAAGCTGAGAGAATTTGCCTCCCACAAACTGGCTCTACACTGTATTTTGAGGGACTGCTATAGATGGAAGTGTTTCTAAGGTTTAATAGCTTTCACCAGAGGTAATAAAACCATAGTAAAGAAAGTAGAACAGTTAATTATGAAGCAATTGCAAAATTAAATCAACTATCCCGAAAGTCAATCAAGGGCTAGACAAAGAGTACAGAATATGATACCTAATATATAACGAATGGAGGAGGAAGAAAAAGAAGGAGAAAAAAAGAATCTTTAGACTGGGTTTGTAATGGCACATTAAGTGAGATAAGTTAGACTCTTAGATAGTAAGGAAATTAACCTTGAACCTTTGGTAAACATGAATCTAAATCCTGCAATGTCAATAAGTACATACCTATCTATAATCACCCTAAATGTAAATGGACTGAATGCACCAATCAAAAGACACAGAGTCACTGAATAGATAAAAAGCAAGATCCATCTATATGCTGCCTACAAGAGACTCACTTTAAACTGAAAGACATACACAGACTAACAGTGAAGGGATGGAAAAAGATATTTCATACAACTAATAGGGAGAAAAAAGCAGGAGTTGCAGTATCAGACAAAATAGACTTCAAAACAAAGAAAGTAACAAGAGACAAAGAAGGACACAACATAATCATAAAGGGATCAATCCAAAAAGAAGATAGAATCATTATAAATATCTATGCACCTATCAGAGGAGCACCTACATATGTGAAACAAATACTAACAGAATTAAACGAGGAAATAGAATGCAATTCATTCATTCTAGAAGACTTCAACACTCCACTAACTCCAAAGGACAGATCAACCAGACAGAAAATAAGTAAGGAGACAGAAGCACTGAAAAACACATTAGAAAAGGTGGACCTAATAGACATCTACAGAACTCTACACCCAAAAACAGCAGAATACACATTCTTCTCAAGTGCACATGGAACATTTTCAAGAATAGATCATATTCTGGGCCAGAAAAAGGGCCTTGGTGAATTAAAAAAGATTGAAATTGTACCAACCAGTTTCTCAGACCACAAGTGTATTAAACTAGAAATAAATTATTCAAAGAAAATGAAAAAATCACACAAACACATGGAGGCTTCACAAAATGCTCCTAAATAACCAATGGATCAAGGACCAAATAAAAACAGAGATCAAGCAATATATGGAGACACAGACAACAATAATTCAACACCGCAAAATCAGTGGGACACAGCAAAGGCCATTTTAAGAGGAAAGTATATGGCAAAACAGGCCTATGTCAGGAAAAAAGAATCCCATATGAGCAGTCTAAACTTAGAATTAACAAAACTAGAAAAAGAAGAACAAATGAGACCCAAAGTCAGTAGAAGGAGGGACATAATAAAGATTAGAGCAGAAATAAATAAAATCGAGAAGAATACAACAATGGAAAGAACCAATGAAAGCAGGAGCTGGTTCTCCGAGAGAACAAACTAAATAGATAAACCCCAGGCCAGACTTATCAAGAAAAAAAGAGAGTCCACACATAAAAAGAATTATAAATGAGAAAGGAAAAATCACTATGGACACCACAGAAAAACAAAGAATTTTAGAAGAATACTATGTAAAACTATATGCTAACAAACCGGATAACCTAGAAGAAATGGACATCTCTCTAGAAAAATACAACCTTCCAAAGCTGACCCAGAAAGAAACAGAAAATCTGAACAGACCAAATACCAGCAATGAAATTGAATGGGTAATCAAAAACCTACCTAAGAACAAAATGCCTGGAACAGATGGTTTCACTGCTGTATTTTATCAAACATTTAGTGAAGACCTAATACCCATCCTCCTTAAAGTTTGCCAAAGAGTAGAAGAGGGAATACATTCAAACTCATTCTATGAGGCCAGCATCACTCTAATACCAAAACCAGGCAAACACACCACAAAAAATGAAAATTACAGACAAATATCCCTCATGAACATGAAGGCAAAAATACTCAACAAAATATTAGCAAACCAAATTCAAATATATATCAAAAAGATCATTCATCATGATCAAGTGGGGTTCATCCCAGGGATGCAAGGATGCTACAACATTCAAAAATCCATCAACATCAACCACCATATCAACAAAAAGAAGGACAAAACCACATGATCATCTCAATAGATGCTGAAAAAGCAGTTGACAAAATTCAACATCCATTCATGATAAAAACTCTCAACAAAATGGGTATGGAGGGCAAGTACCTCAACATAATAAAGGCCATATTGACAAACACACAGCCAACATTATACTTAACAGTAAGAAGTTGAAAGCTTTTCCACTAAGATCAGGAACAGACAAGGATGCCCACTCTCCTCACTTCTATTCAACATAATATTGGAGGTCCTAGCCACAGCAATCAGACAACACAAAGAAATAAAAGGCATCCAGATTGGCAAGGAAGAACTTAAACTGTCCCTGTTTGCAGATGACATTATATTGTACATAACAAACCCTAAAGAATCCACTCCAAAACTACTAGATCTACTATCAGAATTCAGCAAAGTTGCAACATACAAAATTAATATGCAGAAATCTGTGGAATTCCTATATACTAAAAATGAACTAGCAGAGAGGGAAATCAGGAACACAATTCCATTCACAACTGCATCAAAAAGAATAAAATACCTAGGAATAAACCAAACCAAGGAAGTAAAAGACCTATACTCTGAATACTACAAGACACTCATGAGAGAAATTAAAGAAGATATCAATAAATGGAAACACATCCTGTGCTCATGGATATGAAGAATTAATATTGTCAAAATGGCCATCCTGCCTAAAGCAATCTACAGATTTAATGAAATTCCTATCAAAATACCAATTGCATTCTTCAATGAACAAGAGCAAATCGTTCTAAAATTCATATGGAACCACAAAAGACCCCGAATAGCCAAAACAATCCTGAGAAGGAAGAATAAATCTGGGGGGATTAAACTCCCCAACTTCAAGCTCCACTACAAAGCCACAGTACTCAAAACAATTTGGTACTGGCACAAGAACAGGCCCAAAGACCAATGGAGCCGACTAGAGAGCCATGATATAAACCCAACAATATATGGTCAATTAATATATGATAGACAAACCATGGACATACAACGGCGAAATGACAGCCTCTTCAACAAGTGGTGTTGGCAAAACTGGACAGTTACATGCAAGAGAATGAAACTGGATTATTATTTAACCCATACACAGAAGTAAACGCGAAATGGATCAAAGACCTGAACGTAAGTCATGAAACCATAAAACTCTTGGAAGACAACATAGGCAAAAATCTCCTGAACATAGGCATGAGCAACTTCATCCTGAACGATCTCCTTGAGCACGGGAAACAAAAGCAAAAATGAACACATGGGATTACTTCAAACTAAAAAGCTTCTTATGGCAAAGGACACCATCAACAGAACAAAAAGGCATCCTACAGTATGGGAGTATATATTTGTAAATGACATATCTGAAAATGGGTTAACATCCAAAATATATAAAGTACTCAATTGCCTCAACACCCAAAAAGCAAATAACCTGATTAGAAAATGGGCAGAGGATATGAAGAGACAATTCTCCAAAGAAGAAATTCAGATGGCCAACAGACACATGAAATGATGCTCCACATCACTAATCATCAGGGAAATGCAAATTAAAACCACAATGAGATATCACCTCACACCAGTAAGGATGGCCACCATCCAAAAGATTAAGAAAAACAAATGCTGGTGAGTATGCAGAGAAAGGGGAACCCTCCTACACTGCTGGTGGGAATGTAAGCTAGTTCAACCATTGTGGAAAGCAATATGGAGGTTCCTCAAAAAACTAAAAATAGAAATACTATGTGACCCAGGAATCCCACTCCTTGGACTTTACCCAAAGAATACAACTTCTCAGATTCAAAAAGACATATGCATTCCTAGGTTTATCACAGCACTATTTACAATAGCCAAGATATGGAAGCAATGTAAGTGTCCTTCAGTAGATAAATGGATAAAGAAGATGTGGTATGTATACACAATGGAATACTACTCAGCCATAAGAAAGAAACAAATCCTACCATTTCCAACAACATGTATGGAGCTGGAGGATATTATGCTCAGTGAAATAAGCCAGGTGGAGAAAGACAGGTGCCAAATGATTTCCCTCATTTGTGGAGCATAACAGCAAAGCAAAACTGAAGGAACTAAATAGCAGCAGACTCACAGACTCCAAGAAGGGACGAGTAGTTACCAAAGGGGAGGGGTGTGTGAAAGCTGGTGAGGAGGGAGGGAGAAGGGGATTGAGGGGTATTATGTTTAGTACATATGTTGTGGGGCTCACAGGGAAAACAGTGTAGTACAGAGAAGGCAAACAGTGAATCTGTGGCATCTTACTACAGTGATGGACAGTGAGTGCACTGGGGTATAGGTAGGGACTTGATAATATGGGTATAAGTAGTAACTACATTGTTTTTATATGTGAAACCTTCATAAGAATGTATATCAATAATACCTTAATAAAAAATTAAAATAAGTAAATAAGTAAATAAATATATTGATGGAATTTCTGCTCCTCCCCACGAATAACAAAAGATTATTTACAGTGGATAAAGGAATTGTTGTAGCTATTATTTACAACATATTATATGTATTCAACATAAAACTAAATAATGTTACAGTATTTAGTATTTTTATTAGGAGATTAACAAAATAAGGGAAAAATTCTGATTATTCAAATTCAGCGATGGTTTAAAATGGATGGCAATCCACTTATTTATTCATTTTCATACTCATTAAGCATATATATATTATTAATCTCTAGGCATAGCTATTAAAACAAAAGTAACAGAATGCACGTCTTCATGTAGTTGCAAGTAATAATAAAATATTTAACTTACACTTAAATCAATGCTTAGTACACATAAAATTTTTAACTCACAAATTAAAATCAAATTTGCAATGCTGGATTGTAAATAAGATTCAGCTATGACCTATATAGTTTCAAAATATGGACACAAAAATATTGAAAGTAAAATGATGAAAAATATATGCCAAGCAAATATTAACCAAAAGGTAAAGTTTATGCACCTATTAGACATAATACATTTTATAGTTACAGTTATTTAAATAGGGTCACTGCATAATGAGAAAATATATTTTGTTACCACAAGGAATTAACAATTACATAATGGTATGTTCTCAAAAATATAGCTTCAGATATATAAAGAAAAAGTGATGGAACTAAATGGGTCATTTTTTTAACCACAAAGCATGGTTATGTTTTAGAACATCTTTACATATCAAGGTGACAGAATATTCTGTAAGCATAGAAAAGATTTGAGAACCTCAATTGGCAGTGCTGAGTTGATGGAAAAGTTGAATATCATATTCAAAATTGGGGATACTTTTGTACTGGATAACTAAAGAAAAAGTGACATTTGATTAGATATTGTGAACAAAATAAATATATATCATCAACTAACTCACTCTTGCTCATCTCTTTCTATAGTTGCAAGATAAGATTTGCCA
Organism: Smutsia gigantea; assembly: GCA_032199065.1. Lineage (NCBI taxonomy): Eukaryota > Metazoa > Chordata > Mammalia > Pholidota > Manidae > Smutsia > Smutsia gigantea. Next base: position 82,589 of record JAVSCE010011080.1, read on the forward strand.
CATAGAAAGCATCCATTCTTTTCTTGTAGATGAGATTGATGACTGACACAAGTCCAAAAAAACCAAAATAATGTTTGTAAAATATCATGAACACCAGTAAAAAATGCATCTCATAATGACAGAACCTCATAACCTAAATACATTTTCTATTTAATTATGAAAACAACCAATATTTGCTGACTTCTTTAGCCATGCATTCAATTACAATTGCCCATGTACCTGGTGACTTTTTTAACTTTATATATCTCAGTTGCTATATATAAAACAAATAATGTATTTTGTCCATAATTAATTTCTTAGTTCTTTAACTTATTGATTGGGTAACCCAAACACTCTTTGTTTCACTATTTATTGTATTAGATTAATAGACCCTAGATGACAGATATTATAAACATTAATGGGTTCATCCATTCAGTACAGGTAACAGATATTTGTTTACCCCCTAAAATGGGTCAGAGACTTTTCAGGATCCTTGGGAGGAGGAAGTTTATGGCAGAAACAAAATTTAAAAATGTCCTGGTTCAACATTTAAATGGAGCAAATGTGAAGAAGTATTTTTATATGTTAAGTTGTGAAAATAGCTATAATAAAAAGTGTAAGTATACTAAGGTGGGATAGAGGTTGATGGGCACATGCATCTAAAAGTGTGGTCATAGACAGACAATGATGAGATGGCCCTGAAGGAACTGAGAGAACATGTATCTAGGGAAGGTTGACAGCATGTTTTTTATGTCTTAATGACAAACAACATTCCATTGTAACCGGAGGAAAATGAACATGGGTAAGTGATCAGCTGATATTAGAGGGGACACAAGCATGAATGGAAAGCAAATGAGGGGTTTGAGCAAAAATATATGCAATGAATAGTGTTTTATGAGTATTATTCTACCTGTTGTGATGATAACTGAATGAAAAGCAACAAATGTAGTTGCATAAATACCAGTAAGTATTTTTCTTTTTTTTAGTCTGTATTAATAATGTTGACTTAGAGCAAAGTCTTAGGGGAATCTGATTTAAAACTGTCAGATCTTAATATATTTTGATAGAGCCCACAGTATTTGCTCATGGGTTGTGTATGGTTACCTAGATATAGGTAAAAGAAAGAGGCAGAAAATCCTTTGGTGTGAGCACATAAAAACAGGGAGTTAAAACTTTATGTACATGGAAGTCTCAAGAAGAAACAGATAATAAAAACCACAACAAGACACTTCTAACTAGTGTGAATTAACAGCAAAGAGATTTATACTATCACCTGAAACAACTAAAAAAAAATAAAAAAGAAAAACAGTCAAAATACATAAAACAGTTTTCAAATGGAAGTCATAGAATGAAGGACAGTGAACCTGGAGAAACAGGAAACAAGATGAGTCCTGTGATTGGTAAGCTTATTGCCTTGGTAGAGGTCCCTGATCATGGCTATATAACCCACTGAGATATAACTCATTGAAATCCCTGAATTAGAGAGACTTAGTGGAGGAGTCTAGGGAGATAGAGATTACAGGGTAGCAAAAAGAAGGTAGAAACACAAAGAGTAAACTGGGAGATTTCAGATGTTCTCCCCAAGTATTCAGCAGAATATTGATCAGTACATGCATGTGAAAAAAAATACTCAAGGGTAGGAGGAAAGCAAGCCAATGGAATTAAAAGAACTGGAATCTGGAGTTGACATTCATTTCTGTTGAAGTGGCTGGATCATAAGGAAAGGGTGTGTTTATATTTTTTCTAAGAAATGACAAAAGTTTTCCAAAGTGAGTATATTCTTTTATATTCCCACAAATGGTGAATGAAGGTTCAAATTTCTCTGCATTCACACCAACAGTTGGAATGATCAATCTTTTAAATTTCAATCATTCTAATAGGTGTAGTAGTATCTCATTCTGGTTTTACTTTGTATTTCCCTAATTGTTGACATTAAGCTTCTTCTCACATACAAATTTATATATATATAATTATGCATAAATTATATATATATAATTTTTATATATGTATATAATGTCTGCTCCTTGCAGGAATAAAAGATAGGGATAAACTAATTCCTCTTTTCTGTGAAAATTAATTTTCTTGCTTATTTGCTTTCTTCATGAGAATGGTATTTTTGAAAATTATTGGGAGCTTCACCTAGTCACTTTCAGGATCTCTAGCATAATGATTTTTTAATTAAATTCAGTTTCTCACAATACCAATTTACGGATCTCAAGTAATGTTTTGGTCTAGTCTGGATCAGAAAACAAGGTGGTTTACTACTAGTATCTCTTACCACAGGGTAAATCTGTCTCATTAGGATTGGAGACAGGAAAGTTAAGAAAGAAAATCTATTGCCTCAGATCAAAGCTTTTACGGCCTGAAGGCAGTGCATAACATTTTCCCAAACCAGTACCTATTGGGCCAAAAAATCATGTGCCTTCTACTTCCTTTTAACTGCAGACATATGTCAGGTCAAGTCTGGGCTTGCATTTGACTTGTTTTTTAGTATTTTAAAGCAAAACAGAAATAGATAAATGAATATTTACATATATATGCATATACATATCTGTGTGCAAATAAATTTCTATGAATGAAGTTTTATAATTGCATGCAAACACATCCATATAGCATACAAATGCACAGTGCTACACAGTAGATGCACTTTCAAAAATCCTGTGCAAAAAATTGTTCAAGTTATAAACATACTATTAGTATACACTTCACACTTAATAAAAGTTAATTATCTTATAATTTGAATATTAAAAGTAATAACTACAATAAATACATACACACACATGTATGAACACATAATCACAATGCCTAATGTTTGTGCAATAAACTTTTTAATTGTATTTTATGATTAAGGAACAACTTAATGGCTAGATCTCAAAGGGTATGCTTATCACTGTTTTTTTTTCAATACATTTCCCAACATTTTTTAAATTTCAAGCTACAGAAACTTCAATATTTGAACAAAGTGTTAGCTCAGTGAAAAGTCCATTATTTCTCTTTTATTACCCACAAATAGATCGTATGTTTGTATTTGTTTAGTTCTTTCACAAGAGCAAAACTGAATAACAATAGGTCAGATGTAATCCACTTCAATTGGGATATCTGTATCAATGCTCCCTCATACATTCCTTCCTTTACCAGCACATGGATCAACATGTATTTCTATTCTTTTACTTTCTTTCCAAGGTTAGAACTGAGTAGAGTCAGGTTGCCACCTTATAAGTACTTGTGGTGGGAATCATGTCATGACTCTCCCTAAAGCTTGAATTTGAGGAGGACATTTTTAAAAATTGAACGCACCCCACAGAATCATATTAACAGCAGTGTGAGTGAATTCCTTTGAGTTCATTTGAGCAGCCTTAGTCTCTCAGATTTCTAAAAATGTTTTTACTCTACCATGAAATACATGAGAATAACTAGAATCTCCTTATAAATTTTAGTTTTTCTGAAGTGAGATAAAGTGTAATTCCACAATTTAACACATAGAGACTTTAATTAAGAAGATAAATAAACAAAATAGAAAGATCATCAAGCTGGACATGGCTAGGTCTTCTGTGAATAAGTTCTTTCAAACTAAGCATCACACAGGTACTACATGACCAGCCAAGATCAACATGAATACTGAAAATTCTTTCCCACTTGAGCTGAGGACCTGAATCTTGGGGTTGCCAGAGCTGCAGCCTGAATAGAAGCACACGTCTTTCCAATACATCAGTTCCAAAACTGTGCTGTCTGTGCCTGAATGTTGCTGAGAGTTTTATAGACACATTCTTCTCTTTCTCTTTCTTTTTTTCCAATCCAAATGGGCAATTTGTCATCTTATTAATTTTCCAAAGCACATAGGATTACAGTGAATTGTATAACTTAAAAGTAATTTCAATGCCATAATCGTTTATGAAATGACCCCTCCACTCATTCACTACCTTCCCCTCCACCCAGAGCCCTACTGCCAGGTATTTCTGAAAGAGCCAAGTGTGTTGAGTATGATGCTTCTGCCTTAAGTTGCTTTATCTCACAGGAGAATGTCTAGTCTACTGTTAGGATAACCTAACAACATCTAATATGCGTGCAGACCCCAAGCTGGCCTTGATTTTCTCACACACAACATTCAGAAGCACAGTCTGATTGAGCAACTCCTACTAGATAGAGAAGGAAAGTGTGATCTACAGATTTTATAATCAGTTCCTATTTCTTTGAGTATAAGAGTTTATTTGATTTCCAGGAACAGTCTTTGCCAGGCTTCCAACAAATTTTCCTTAAATGAATATACATACTTGAATCTCACCTAAGCTTGAAATATACCTGCTATATGATTGTTACAGTAGTATATTTTAAATTATACTTCCAAGCTGGATAGGGAGAATATATTGAAACACTTGATTTATATATATTTGTTTTGAGGAGAATAATTGTAAAACTATCTTATTAATTTTAACAGGGATACTTTTAAATTTTTGTAAACTATACTTCCTACTATAATTTTGGTTGTTTAATTAAAATGTTTAACTGTGAAGTCATTTTGTTGCTGTGAAGTATGGACACTCTTCCAACTTTTTTACAATTCATCTTATTTTTGCCACTTCTACTGTCTTCACATATTACATCCTCTATCCTGAAAAACAACAAAGCAAGAGATAAAAAAATTCTTGTTGCCTCCCCTATCCCTTTCTGTCTAATGAGCTATTAAAAAACTCAGATACTTTTCAGAACATAGTTATAGGAACCTAGATATTGATATGTTACACAATATGCCAGGAAAAATTAACTGTCATATTCAGAAAAGACTATTGGATGCTAAAGATAAAAGGCTTCAGCTTGTTTTGTTTCGTTTGATAGCATTTCTTTTAAGGGAAAAAAAAAGTCAGCTGGCCTTGATTTTCTCACACACAACATTCAGAAACACAGTCCGATTGAGCAACTCTCCTTAATAGAGAATGAAAGTGTGATCTACAGATTTTATAATCAGTTCCTATTTCTTTGAGTATAAAGTCAACATGAAAATGGTTTTGAACACGGAAGAACTCATTTTGTGCCCATGAATCTGTCTTGGGAAATTACTAGAGGATGAGCATCAAGCAATCAAGAAACACCTTGGGAAATGACGGCTAAAGGACTGTCAGTGATAATTGAATATATTTATGAGAAAAATAAATACCAAAACAAATGAGTGTCAGAGCAACAGAGAGATTATAAATGTTACATCTTTTAACCATGTAGATATGATCAAATTAAAACAAATTAGCTGAGGAAGAAAAAAGTTGGAAAATAGTGTGACTCCACAAATTGTCTTATCTATACTACTAAAAGTCAAATGATACCATATAGTTGGAACAACAAGTACTAACAAAATAAGAAAGAGTAAATACAAACATTCATGCGTGAACATTTCCTTGCCCTGGATTGATGCACAAGATTGTAATTATAGTACCTACAATTTTAGAAGAAGTGGGGCAATTGGGATCAACATATAATAACTTATATATGCATGTACCAACATACAACTGTATATTCAATTTTGTGTTTATCCATTGAACCTTGATGAAGAATTCTATTTATAAATATAAAATTAAATATATATATTTCAAATCTATTTCTATACTTACAGGTCTCAACATATCTATTATAAAACATATATTAAGCATATAAATGTTATAAACCTTGTATTATAACATTTGTCTTATTTAAAGTTTGAGCTATTACTACTATGCCTCTAAACCATTCTTGTATGTGTCTTTTTTGACACCTATTTACAAATTCACATGGACACATAGGAGTGGAATACTAGGTCAGGTCAAAGGATATGTCTACATTCTAATACAAAACAATATTGTAAAGTATTTGGATTTGCAAAACATTTGACAATTGTTTTAGAGCTGTATTAAATATTTAACTCATTTTATTCAGTTATTTTCATTGTAATGGTTATGTTATATAATTAAAATAGCAAGCATTTGTTGACTTACTGCATGCTGACTGCAACTGTTTTAAAACTGAATAAATATGGTGCCTTTAAAGAGGTCACAAATTTATTACAATTAATGGAATTATAGTAATGTATTCAGGTTGCATATATCCTTGACATGGTTCATATTATTACTAAAATAGCTCTTCATTGCAAGATTTTAAACAGCAGATAGTTATGTCTCCTAAAACTAGGACTATTAGTGTGAATTAAAAAAACTTTTTTTTTCTCATTTTATGCAGGTACCCACTTTGTACAAACCATATGACATCACAATTTTCCATTTAGATTTAAATTCTGGCATGTTTATTCAACTGCAGGCTTCAAGAAAATCAGAAAAAATCATAAAGATATAATAGATAAGCTATTACTTGATGGCTGAATATGGCTGGATAGAAAACAGATAATATACAGAACAAATAAAAGCACAAAAAGTACTCCATCTGAAATTTAAACCTTTATGTTCTACACCACTCTTTCTTCCTTGTCATGATACTTAATCTTGAGAGCTAGTTATCTAAGTCTTGAAAGTAATTTAGGTAATTAATTGGTCCCACAAAAATTTCATTAGCTTTAAATTTTTTCATAAGCTTCAATTGGACACACAACCAGTCCCAAACACTGCTAAATACATACACCTGTTCACACAAAATTATATTATGTGGAGACATATAATCTCACACATTTTAATCCTATATGATAGAGCTACATTTCCTCTAGATCCTTAATCTATTTGGATTGGAATTTTGTATATTTTAGCTGATTATCATAAAGGCAACTGACTGGAATCACTTTTTCACTGCCTTAGCTCAAGACTTCTCTCCTGTCCTCTTTGCACTATTGCAATAAACTCCTGATTGATTGTTCTCTACAGTTTTCCCTTTCTTAACTTCATTACTTCATACCTTCATCTATAATCATTCTGAAATACAGGAATAATCAAGGTTTAAGCTCTTAAAATACTTGACTAGCTCCCCCTGTATTTAAGTGTTATTCATATCCCAATGCTTTTTATGCTATTAAAAGTCCAATGGAGTTTTAAACACTGAGTATGCATAAAAAAATATTTTCCAGAGGAATGAATGCAAAACAGAAAGGTAAGCATGGAAAGACATTGCAAATTATCTTTCATTTTGATTTTCATTCTCTATCATATAACATGGAGATTCTAATTCTCTTTTAACTGTCCATCTTAATAATGATCTCTTTATTTGCTGCCCAATTGCCAAGTAAATTTTTGCTACATGTCACATATTTGGTAGTATCAAAATTCTAAACTTAACAAACACTGAGTTAGACTAGGATTAGAACTAGTGCATACATTTTTTAAAAAAGGTATTTATAAGTACAATATTATTAAATAACTAATATTAAAATTGTGATTTATCCTAAAGTCACGTAAGTTTTATTTTGAATTGACTGAATTATAATGTTATATGCCAATAATGGTATATAATTAGAATGTGTATTTTCTAGTAATGGTATTTATTAGCATATGAAAACAGATCAATCATATTTAACATATTTTGTGCAGGATGTTAAAATCTGCCATATTTTATGCTTTTTAACTTATTCACTGCATAGATACTAGTTGAGTACTTATTGTGTGTCAGACACTATTCATATCAGAATTTATATTATGTTTGACTAGTTAATTATCTTACTATTAGTGACATATTTGTATCTCCAGCGAGAATCAGAAGAAAAATGCAAATATAAATATTCTCTGATGTCATGAACTGCAAAAATAGAGAACATTAGAAAAGTAATTTCCATGCCTATCAGTTTCTATCATTTTCTTTCACACTTTGAGTTGTAAAGAGATCAGACCAACAAAAGTTCTTTGTTATCAACCAAAAGTTTTCTCCAGGAGGTATTATTTGTTACTGTTATAGTTTTTCTTAGTATTCCAGTTTGATTGCTTTGTATGTGGCAAGAGGATTATGTATCTGAAAATAAATTAGAAGAAAGTAAAGAAGAATTTAATCATAGCACAAATTCATAGAGAGGATTATTGATATAATTAAAAATTTAGATAGTTTTAACAAATAATTTGCAACTCCCAATATTAAAGGACAGTTATTAGTTCTGTGGATGCATGAACAGAAGTTGGGAATTTGTGTGCCAGGTTTTAACAACTGTATATTACATAGCCCTTTCTTGACCCATCTGCACAACATATTAACCCTTGAATGATATGTTGCTTGAATCAAATTAAGAAAATCTCCCAAAGGGAAAGTTGATTTTACATTGAACATATTCTATTTATATTTTGTTTCCATGTATTTTAATCCTAACAGTTGAAGGAATACCAAATGTTATTAAGTCTAAAGTGAAAAAAGAGCATGTTGAATTACATTTTTATTGTGACTGAATTGTACTTAATTTCCCATATTCTTATAATATTAATGAATGTTAATAGCTTTATCCATTCATCTATTGATGGACATTTTGGTTGCTACCATGTTTTGGTTATTGAAAATAGTGTGACAATATGTTTTCAAATCAGGGATTTTGTTTCTTCAGTTAAATTCCTGCATATGGAATTACTGGGTTGTATGTTATTTCTGTTTTTAGTTTTTTGAGGAAGTTCCATACTGCTTTCCATCGTGTCTGTACCAATTTACATTCCCATCAACAGTGGCAACTGCAGTCTCAAATCAAAACCTGAGAGGTAAGACATTTCATTACATTTTAACCTCTATGACTAGACAGAATGGTGCAGCTTCTACAAAGATAATGGCTATTTTATTTTAATGATAATCATTTTTTCATTAGGGAATTATTCTTGGTACATGAAGAAATTAAATGCTTATAATTCCCCAAAGAGATGATTATTGTTGGCTAGATTTATTGAGAGACATTGGGACATATACTAGAAATGCTAAAGGAACGTGTCACAGACACATGGAGAATCAAGTTGGGACTAAATTCTAGATTCTAATTCTCAACAGTTTTGTAAATCCTGCAGTCTCACTCCAGGGTTTAATACTATTCTGATAGTAGAAATATATCCACAGATGATAGACAAGATTTGATTTTATTAATATTTAAACAGATTTTATATTTAAAAATATGTCAAATACTAATTAACAGCATTTTTTATATTTATTTTAGCTTTCTGACTCCAGATATATTTATACAATATAGTATCAATACAATATCTCATATGCATGAAATATTACCCTATGGAAATATTACCCTATATTATCAATATAGTATCTCATATTTATGAAATATTACCCTATGGAAACTACTTTTAATTATAAATATTCAGCAACTAGATCATATTTAACTAAACTTATGTCAGCAACACATCATAAAAAACATCTCATCCTGACAAGTATCAAATGATTTCACTCATATGTGGAGTAGAAGAACAAAGAAAAAAAACTGAAGGAACAAAACAGCAGCAGACTCACAGAACCCAAGAATGGACTAATAGTTACCAAAGGGAAAGGGACTGGGGAGGATGGGGGGGAAGGGAGGGATAAGGGGGGAAAAGGGGCATTATGATTAGCAGATGTAATGCTGTGGGGCCACGGGGAGGGCTGTACAACTCAGAGAAGACAAGTAGTGATTCTATAGCATCTCAATACACTGATGGACAGTGACTGTAATGGGGTTGGTGGGGGGGACCTGATGAAGGGGGTAGTTTAATAACCATAATATTGCACATGTACTTGTAGATTAATGATACCAAAATAAATTATTTAAAAAAACAGCTCATCCAAAATAAGATAATTAACAAGATAATTTAAGCGGTCATTTACAAAACAGTAGGTAGGGTATTGTGAAGCAAATGGATAGTGCATTTACTGTTGTTTAACTAACTACATGGAGCTGCGACTATCTCATTGGGGATGGGAAACAGGCTGGTTGCCAGAATCCAGAAATACAGACAGTGTACTTGTGAAGTGCAGTGTATTTGAAGTAATACATTTTATACTGGGACTCAGCCAGCCCATGGTGACTACACAAGGGAGATTCACAGAAATAAATAACTGAATCCACACTTCTCCCTTACTTTGATATTTTCCCAGGTTGTCTTGATCTGTTTGGGCCACTTTGACAAAAGACCATAGACTGGGTGGTTTGTAAACAACAAAAATGTATTTCTCACAAGTTCTAGAGGCTGGGAAGTTCAAGATCAAGTCATTGACAGATTTGGTGTCTGGTGAGGGCCAGCTGCCTGGCTCACAGATGGCCACCTTTTTGCTGTGTTTTCACATGGAGGAAGGAGTGAGGGGACTGTCCCTCTCTCCTGACCTAATCACTTCCCAAAGACCCCACCTCCTAATAACATCACAATGAGGAATGGTTTTCAGCATAGGAATTTCTCACCCAAACCCTCAAATCCATGTCCTTCTCACAAGTAAAACATATTCATTCCATTGGAATAGCCCCCAAAGTCTTAACTCTTTCCAGCAACAACTCAAAAGCCTGAAGTCCAAATTGTCATCTAAATATAATGTAAATCAGATGTGGGTGACACTGAAGCAATGATACATCCTGAGGCAAATTCCTCTGCAGCTGCGAATCCGTGAATTACATGCTTCCAAATTACAATGGTGAAACAGGCACAAATAGACATTCTCATTCTCAAAGGGAGAAACAGGAAAGAGGAAGAGTGACACCTGATGGGACAAACAGCAGTAAACTTTCAGGCTCCAGAATAATCATTCTTTGGCTGGCTGCTCTGCCTTCCAGGCACACTGGGGTGTGGTCCCTCCTCCTTAGCTCTCATGGATTGGCATCTTCTGCCTGCAATTCTCCAAGGTGGCATTTCTGCCTCTGCTGCTCTTCTCTATTGGGACTTCACCCCTGCTCTTCTCTGGGCTGGAATGGTGAGCAGGCAGCTCTTCTGGTTTGCACTCTGAGTTGGCCCTGAATTCTCCAGAGCTCTCCGCAGGGCCCCAACCTCTGGAATCCAGGGGAAGACAGCCTTGCCCCACAGCTCAGCTCTTGTACTCAAGTTCCAGCAGAGAAGGCTCTGCAGACACTGCCAGAGTGTACTGCCTGCTCTTTATGCAGGGGTAGCCATTACGCCTGCCCTATACTGAGTTCTACAGTGCCACTCCTAGACTGGCTGGGGAGTTGCTCCAGAGGCAGGGAGTGGAGCCTCCCATGTGAGGTAGTGCTAACAGGATCTGCTGAGGTCCCATGAGTGCCAACAGCCTCTCCTTTGAAACCACTAGGCCCACTGGACTCGGCTGATAGGAGAGACAGCCCTGATAACCTGATTCGCATTTGGGGTCATTCTTCCATTGCCTGAAACAGAAGCTCCTACTTTTTGTTTAGATGGTTTACTAATCTCTTTATCAGGTTACCGTTTGGTCACACCATTAATGTTCTCTCCCAAACTGGCTTTCTCATCCCTTTCAGTGTGATTAGTCTGAACATCCCAAATCTTTAAGTGCTGGTTAATGAAAAAGATTAACAATTCCATCTTCAAGTCATTTCTTTCTTCTCACTTTTCACTATAAATAGGAAGAATCAGGTCACTCCTTCCACACTTTCCTTAAAGACTTCCTCAGCCAAATATCCAATTTCATTTCTTGTAATTTCCACCTTGCACAGAACACCAGGACATAAACAAATTCAGACAAGTTCTTTCTCACTTTATAACAAAGCTCACCTTTTCTCCAGTGTCCAGCTACATGTACCTAATTTCCATCTAAGACATCAACAAAATGGCTGTCATCATCCATATTTCTACCATGATTCTATTTGGGATTACTTCAGTATTTTCTCAGAAGTCTGAGGCTTTCTCTACAGCTTATTTTCTTTCTGAGCTTTTACCAGAATCAGCTTTAAAGGTCTATACACAGCAACGTAGCCTCTAGCATATGCCTTCCAGCCTCTACCAGCAATTCCAAAGGCACTTCCACATTTTTTAGGTATTTATTATAGCAGAACACCCACTTCTTGATACAATTTTTTTTTCAGTCTGTTCAGGCTTCTATTTTAAAAAATGCCATAAAGTGAGTGGCTTTTATGCAACAGAAACTCATTTCTCATGGCTCTGATGGCTGAGAGTCCAAGAACAAGATACCCACAAATTCAGTGTCTGTTGAGCACCTGCTCCTTGTTCCAGACACAGCTCTCCTTACCCTGTGTCCTCACATAATAGAAGGGAAAAGGGATTTTTTTTGGAGTTTCTTGTGCAAAGGCACTAATCCCATTCTTGAGGGCTCTGATATCACGACCTAATTTCCTCTCGAGGCTCCACCTCTGACTATCACCACACTGGGGGGTAAGTTTCAACATGCATATTTTGGGGTGAGGGGATACAATCCCCTCACAGGCTCCCAAGGCACACTGGAAGCCAGAGAGCAAGGATGGTAGTTGAAAGAGCCCATGTAGTTCAGCTTCCTAATACACAAATGGTGGAAAGGAATGGAGAATAGATCCCAGAAGCAAAAGGAAAAAATCATGGCACACTATTTTTAGTTAAAATTTAAACTATAAGCCCAACTGATGATATCATTTTGTAGATATTTAGTCAATGCTAACAATAAGTTTATTGGGTTTGACTAAAGAAAATATTAACTTATGACAGAGTAAATAACATCCCTACATACAACTAGCAAAACATTTATAACAGGAAGAAAACAAATTGAAATAAAAATTTATTTTAAGAAGATTCAGTTAGGATTTGGAGTAGAAGGTAATACTAGAAGCAAAAATCAGAGGTGGATTTGCCTGTGATAGTATATTTTCTTTTGCTGGCTTACTCCAAAACCAGACTTCTATAAAATCCTTCCTTTTTTGCTTAATTTACCTGCCTCTTCAATCTTATGAGGTGCTAGTATTGTCCTGAGTCCCACTTTCATCAGTTACTCATTCTGTAACTGAATACTGACTACATAATCAAAACTGATTAATACTAGTCCCTTTGATTTCACTGTTCTCTTTATATGTCTCTGTATACGTAATTGAATTGCTTGCGAATGATCCCCATAGAATGTTTGTGCCCCACAAAATGCATATGCTAAAATCAGAGCTCGTAGTCTGATGTTATTTGTAGGTCATTAGGACATGAGCTGTAACCTAAAAGACTATAAAGTCTCCAGAGAACTCTCTTTGTCCCTTCCACCACGTAAGGACGCAGCAATAGGAAGCCTCTCTGTGAACCAGGAGGTGGACTCTCCTCAGATGCAGAATCTGCCAGCACCTCGATCTTGGATTTCTTAGTCTCTAGAAGTATGAGAAATAATTTATGTTGTTCATGTGCCACCCAATCTACAGTAGTTCCTTAAAGCAACCGAAACAGACTAAGACAGCAATATTTACCCCTTGATAGTGATTCTTCTGTGAGAATTCCTCTGTTTTCTGAGTCAGTCTTATCTGCCATACTGGTAAACTTTTTCCCTATTTTCAACAAATGATATAGAATTAAAACTTGCCAAGTGGTGACTTATTCCTTTCCTGGATTTATCTGATGGATCCAAATACTTCACAACTCCTGAAAAAATGTGGCAAAAACTCCAAAGAGCTTGTGTTCAACTTACCAGGTAGCAAGGAAATACATACTATTCTGAAGTCATGGTAGGAGATGAACTTTAGAGAAATGATTAAGATAGTGTACAGAAGAGTTTGAGTAAGTACAGAATGAAGACTGTAAATCAGGAGCCTCCTGTAAATGAAGGCTGATAACTATAAATCAGGAAAGATTTGATTATGTGAAAGGAACAAAGAGCACAGCAATCTCAATGGATTAAAACAGCAGAAATTATTTCTCAATACCACATTTCCAGCACAGTCACCCAGAAGTATTTGCTTATCATGTTCTTTCAGAGATTCAGGTTGACAGAGGCTCCATCTCAAAACATGCTACCAAGATCACAGAGGCAAGGAATAGAGAGCAAAGTTAACAACACACGACTGTCTGCCCAGAAGTGTCAAACAGTATTGTTTTTGGGTAAAGAAAGCTACATGCCTGCTTCTAGTTTTTGTGGGAAAGAGTAAAATTACATGTGCCAGAAAAGAAAAATCAAGCATAGATTGAGAAGAACTAATGACAACCACACAAAAGTCATAAAGGAAATTTTTTGTATTGATATTGTGAAGAACAAAATTGATTAAATAGGAATTTTTAAGACAGAAACCTTAGGACAGTGTTTCCATTGTTGCTTATGTCTATTTTTAGTAAAGTATCTGCACTTCCTCTTATGCTTAAGATATCCTAATATCAGCATCTAAGACAGACTTGGTTACGTACAGGGTCTGAGAGGTACAGAAGCAAATTAATGTAAAAAGTCTTTGTGCCTCTAAACCCGACTATCCAAAAAGTTATTGGTACAATTTATTAAAAAGAAAGCCATAAAGCTGGCTTTGAGAAAAAGATTATTCATTTAGGCATCCAAATTGAAATGGAAAACAGGATATAGATTTGAACCTATCCACAATGTGAAATGTCATCAAGCAGTGATTTGGAAATCTAGGCAAAAATAATGAATTGGATTAATGACTCCAAATTCTATAATTTTATTTCATTAAAAAATGGAAGGATGGGCTCTTAATGTTGAAATTAAAACATAAACTCTAATCAATATAACAGCAAACTTATGTGAATCACACCTCTAAACTACCTGTCTACTTCAGAGTTAATCAAAATATTTTTCATGGTAGAGATAAATTTTACTTTTATATTCTAACTTAGTAATCAAATAGTTGGAACCACCTGCTTAAAACAAACCAGTAAAGGTTAAGTATAACAACTGAAATTATATACAAAATTTAACGAAACATTTTTCTTTCATCCAGTTAGTATTAAAAAATCTTATTGCTGTACTTTTTAAAAGGTGCAGCACAAGAACAACAACAAAAATCATCCGGTAATCACTCTTATCATTTAATTTAACATGTGTTTGTTAATTGGTTCCACTGAGAACCAATTAGTTAAGAGTAGAAATCAGCTTCTGTTTAGGTCATGCTTAGACAAGAGTAACTAACCAGAAATTGGATTTGTTAAGCTATTGAGATGTATTGATAAAGAAAAATAATAACATGACATGACATTTCTTTTAAAGAGTGTGGTATCTGAGGCCTTTGCTTTAGTGTTGGTATAGTTTTTATTGGACATCCATCCTAAAACTATTGCATATACTAACCAGAGCAAACACTGGGCTGTCACTCTTTCCCCCCAGGCTAAATACCTCATGAAGAATACTTCAAATATGTGTGAAGCACAACTTTATGTATTTATGATTTTCAAAGTCAACTAGACCAGTTTTTCTATCTTTACTCTTCCTAATTTACTTCTAGGAGACTCATGCTTAATTTTACAGTACCATAAATATAGGAATAATACAGGTCAAGAGAGATGTGAAATAAAAGCTTTGAGACCTGAATATATGTGAAAACCTAGAGATAAGACAGAGTAATGAGTTAGAAGAGATCCAAAGCATCTAGAACATGAAGTATGGTATAATTATTTTAATGAGTTATTGTGCAAATCATGGCAAATTGTTCTTTAGTCTATAAATCAATCTTTGTTCTTTATGTAAAGGCAATTCATTAAATGACTTTAAAGAGAATTGCAATTCAATCCATGCTTAAAAGATAATTTTATCATCTTGGAGAAGAATTAATTGGAGGAGAGCAAGACTACTGAAGACAGTAGGGAGCAAACAACACAAAGGGATGGGAGAGATATGTGGGAGATGACTGATACAACAACAAATGTAAAGAATAATATGGCATCAAAGTGGGGTATAAAGATTTTAGTTTAAGCATTTATTTGTATGTCATTTGTTGAGGGAACCCTGGAATAAACAAGTATTGTGCAAATTATTAGTTAATATCATATGTAATACGTTTGAATTGTGAACTAAATGTTTGTAAAGACATTTCTGCTGGATATGAACATTCTGAGCCACAAGCACATATGTGGCAGTAAATCCACAGAAAAGAGTATACTTGGGTGTGAAATCTATGTAGAGTAAAAAGTAGAAGTCTTGGAAATGAACCATTAGTTGTACCAACATTTGCAGAATGGTTAGAGGCAGAAATATCAAATAGAATAAAGAAATAGAATGAATATAAATTTGCTAGTGAGATGAGGAAAAAATAGAACAAGGCTCAAAAGAGATATTGCACTTATAGTATGGTGGAAAAGGACCCTACCTTTCAACTATAAATACAGAGAATGAATTAGCACATGGCCATTAAAAAAAAAAAATCCAACAGACACAAAAAGCATGTACTAATTCACCCATAGAATGTTTGAACAAAAGATGAGCCAGTTCTGACTTCACTGTTTTACATAATCATGCCTTTTCCACATAAAATATGAAATCGACATTTTATCTCAAAATCAAATCTATAATTTTATTTCTTTAGTTTATAATGTTTGGGTATTTGGTTTCCATAACAAAACTATTGGTTGGTAGCAGATTAGCTGCACCTGTTCCTTTAAAATGTATAATTAAATGCTATTTTATGACTAAATTATTTATAAGAACAAGTAATGACAAACATAAGTTAACAAAATTATCTCAATGCACCTAATGTGATAGGTAATTCTTACTGAATGGATGAATTTCAATATGCCAAAAACTATTTTCCACTAATAAGAATGATTAAAGGTAATTAATACCTAGATTAAAAATCAGAATCCTTACAGATTTCACAGTCCCTATGATGTATCTGAAATATATATATTTTGTGCTTTATTTCATTTTTCACATACAGGTTACAATAAAGAGACTTTCAGTGGGTTTGAAGAGTTCTATACAAAGTATCAAATATTTGAGCTTGAATCTTATCTAAATGACTCTCCTCTGTTAACTAATATTAATGCTATAATATATTCATATATTTTTTGTAAAAATCAAATATAACTTTTATAAAATATTCTGAGCTGTAACATCAAACACACAAATATTATAAATAAATGCATACACATATATGCCTGCACAGATTTATGAATTATTTTACTTTAATAAGGAAATATAATGTACAATGTTAATTTGTAGATTGTTTTCCCAAATGGAATAATAACATAAAAGTATAAAATTTTAGCAAACAATGCTCATCAAATGCTTATTTTAATACTAAAATAGTTGTATTTCATTATATGCTTTACGATTATAATGTAGGATAATAACTGATGGTAAATGAACATAGATAGAAGCTTCAATGTTCCAGCTTTTACTGATAAATAATTGCAATATAAGTGCATTTGTGATCTGCTAAGTGAAGGCAGGAAAAAATGTGTAACTTGGAATTTTCATACCAAATCTGATGTTACCTACTTAACATTCCAGCCCTTTAATGATTAAACTATTACTTATTAGCTATTCACTTATAAAGCATTTCAAAAGCTATCGCCAATTGTTTTTCCAAACACAGTATAAAAGAGAGCAGAAATGACCGGTGTTGCATACACTCTCAATTGCTATGAACTCTAATTAATTTCCACTGGTATATTCTATATATCTGGGCAACCAGAATATTTCCTGCTTTGAGAATACATAGTACAGTTTCATGTTGAAGTTTAAGTTTCATGTTGCATATATACTTCAAGATTTCATGAAGTATAAGTTTCATGTCGAAAATAATAAATGTCATTTTTAAACTATATTCTTTTTATGCATTGTAAGTGCATCATTAGTAATTTATATACTGTTGGAGATATTGTAAACAGCAAAAATTGCTTAATGATTATTTATAAATCTTGAATATAGTAGTATGAAAAATAAGAACATTCTTTATTAGCAAAATAATTTAAGGCAAAATCTCTCAATCTGTGTTACATGGGGAACAAGTTATGGGAGTTGTAATAAAATCTTTGTAAAAAAAATAATTTCACAGATAAACTGTTAAACAATATATATTCTACCCCTTCTTGATCATTCACAAAATTTACTTGCTATTATTAAAATCTGTAACAAATTAACAAAATATGACTAATATACTGAATACAGTATTACCTAAATCAACTTTAGTACAGAAATATTTTATTACAATGTGATTATGGTTATTCTGCAGAATATTATTTTGCAGTCCTATTGCTGACAATTTTAAAGATGTTTATTTAAATATGTGGTACTTATTGAGTTGATGAATTTCAATATGCCAAAAAGTACTTTCCACTAATTATTAAAGGTAGTTAACACCTAGATTAAAAATTAAAATCCTTACAGATTATCACAGTCCACATGGTATATCTGACTATATATAATTTTTTTAATTAACATGTATTTTTAAAAGTAACACATATTTATGAAGTACTATATGCCAGGTATTGTTCTAAGAATGTTAAAAACAGTATGTGGTTTAGATCTCATAGCTAATCTATAAGGAAAGTACAATTTTAATCTCCATTCTATGAGTGTGAAAATGGAAGCTCAGACAGATAAAGTACAGTGACCTTGATCACACAAGTACAAAGTTCTAGATTTCGGATATGGGCCCCAAAGAGGTGATTCCAGAATCCGGAATCAATATATGCATGGGATATCATTTCCACTTTATCTATATTTAATTTATTTTAATGTCATCTCATTTAATTTCATGGACTGCAGATTGTGGTTGTATAATTTAGACTGAGTCTATCCACACCTGCATTCCTGGCAGGAGACCACTGTATCTCTCACAGTAGTGATTCACTGCTCAGGAGCAAGTATTTCCAAATAGAAAATGGGCTGAGATTCTAGGAAACTTTCACAACAGCAGAGCAGTAGTGGACTCCAGTGGGAGTTAAAATACACAGAGAAACTGGAACTCTAAACTTTACTAACTTGAGTGGACACACTTGTGATCCTGAAAAGAACAACACCTGGAAATTTTTAGAGTAGGAAGCTAGAGATTCTGATTAAGTAAAAGCAAAGCAGGCAATAAAACTGTAGCTGATGTGGTTACTGTAGCAATCAGCATGCAACTGTACTCACAGTCATGGTAATTCCTGGAGATTCTAGCACCCCTACTCTTCTTAAACCTGATTAAATTGAAACATATACAAAAGGTATATATATATATATAATGTTCATAGGTGAGGGTTAGATAAGTTGCATTGAAAATATATTGCACAGGTTTTTAAATGAAAATACTGTTATAGCTATTTGACATTTGAGTCAAGTCTACCTAGGTCAGCTTGTGATTAGGTTACAGTTGGGATAAGAATTGAGGAAATTGCCCTATAGATGTTCTTATTTTATGAAATAAGTAGTCCAATCGTTTCTGAAAAGTTAGGTTCACAAACTTGTACTCAGGAGACTGATTCATTATGTTGGATCTTTCAGTTACTGGTGATTTTAGTTTTTGATATGTTACATAATTCTTACCCCTAAGACTGTGAAACTGTGTAATTGCTAAAGTATTTGAAAAGCTCAAGGTTCCTCTGGAGTCAGATATTAAAAGATGCACTCATGTGTTTGCAACTGCATGTCCTCTCCATACGTGGTCAAACACCAAAGGAGGTTAAGAGGAAGATTCCTTGGTGCCCTGTGTTAAAACTCAATGTGTTTTACACATAAAAGTGGTATATACAGTAGTGGTTAGAGAGTTGTTTTACAATCACATTGATAATCTCCTAGACATCAAAGAGGCACACATTGATTGCTTGCTTTGTTCCAAATACCGTGCTATCACTAAAAAAAGCATCAAGCCAGACACAGTCCCAGCTTTCATTAATACTTCCACAATGTTTGTGAAATCTGTCACATGAAATTTTACGGCCAAGAGCTATCAGTGCTAACATGGGAATAAACACAGGGAAATGGTAGACTGGGTAAGACAGCACAGGTTCTGTGAGGCACTAAAAATCTATTTCCATAAGTAATGCCATAGAAATTCAGACATGAGGGATACAGGATCATTTCCAGGTGAAGAAAGGAGGTCATTTCAAGATCAGGAAACACAAATGCCTGGAGGGGAGATGAATGGAGTATAAGGAAATTGCAAATCAAGTTTGGCCTGAGCATTGAATTTAAGAAAAAGAATTGGTAGCAATGAGTAAGAATTTGCTGGCAAGATCCAAAACATTATGGAAAATTCCTTAGCAAAGGCATGAAAGTGGAATAGTCAATTAAGGTACAGCTGTTTACATCTGCACAATGCTGGAAAATGGGGACAGCATATACTTTTATTTCCAGCATTTTTTCCAAGGCTTACAAGGTTTGGAAAATTAAGTGTAAACACAAAATATTACTCTCATTCTCTTTCTTCCTTCCTCCCTTTCAATCTTTGGTCCTAGAGATATTGGACTTCTCATGGGCATAGCTCTGCAGTTTTTGAATGTCCTTAATGTGAAAATGGATGCAGTGGGACTGGTCTTGCTCAGTAAATGCTTAATTTCCTAGAGTACATCTGTGCTCCAGGTTTAGCTGTCTGTTGGGCACACCAAAGAAACAAAGTCTCAGCAGGAATCTCTGAAACAATCAGAGGACTTTCATGAAAATGGTCTCACATGTCTTGTTTAGACCAGAAAATTCATTAACGTTTCTTCATTATTATTCATTATTATAATGACAAAATCCTAAGATTCTTCAATCTATAAATATTCTTATTTTCTGACATCCCTTTTTCACATGTATTTATTGGAGGGAAAAAGAAGATTTGAACCTTACCACTTTTGTATGATATTGCACTTTTAGAGGTTCACTTCAGGTAAGGTTTTATGAGGCAAGGGTACAGTTTAGTTTGTCAATATTGTCCTTACACCACCCCTTCCAATTCTGAAACTAAAATATTGATAATTTTAATTAAGTATATTATGTAAAACATGAATAATTCAAGTGGTGAAGCATTAGAGAGGGATTCGCTTATAAATCATTTATTCCACTACAATCAGATATATGTTTTAGAATTACCACAATTTGGAGGTAAAATATATACAATTAGGCCGAATTTTTGGAAGACTGGAGACAGCAGAGACTTTTAAACACAGATGATATTAATATTGATCAATTAATATCTCAAATCAGATTGGGTAACATAACTGCCATTTATTATAGAGTTATTATCAAATCATGAAGGCTTTAAGCTATTTCCAAGAATAAATTTCAGCTTTGATGGAGAAACGTTCTACAATAAAAATATTCAAAACAACTTCGGGAAGATGGCGGCATGAGCAGGGCGGCAGAAATCTCCCAAAACTGTATATACCTATGAAAATAGAACAAGTACAACTATTTCTAAAAGAGAGACCAGAATACACAGGAAAGCTCACAACCTGCAGCTACATATCAGAGGACACGGCACCACACGAGGCGGAGCTATAAAGGGCCCTGTGGGGCGCTGCGGGATAGTGGAGCAACAGCGCCACCTACAGCATTTCAACAGAATCTACTCCCGGTTGCCGTTTTTTTGTTTGTTTGTTAGTTTTGTTTTGCTGTTTTTGTTTTCCTGTTTTTTCTTCTCTTTGCTTTTTCTTTTCCTTCTTTTTTCTTTTTTTTTCTTTCATTCTTTTTTTTTTCTCTTTTTCTTTTTAAAGTGTTAAAGAGCCCAGCTGACATATGTGGCAACTACCGGAGACCAGTTCTATAGCCATGGAAAGATAGAGGAATATGGTACACACTAAGATCAAACAAACAACCCCAGAGAGGGATCCTGAAGGGATGGATATGCACAGTATTCCTGAAAAATAATTCAGAACAAAAGTCATAACCATGCTGATGGATCTACAGAGAAATGTGCAAGAGCTGAGGGAGGAAGTGAGGAAACTGAGGAAAGACAATGCAGGAATCAGACAGGCAATCGACGGGCTTAACAGCAGAATGGATGAGATGCAAGAGACTGTTAATAGAATAGAAATCAGAGAACAGGAATACAGAGAAGCTGAGGCAGAGAGAGATAAAAGGATCTCTAGGAGTGAAAGAATACTAAGAGAACTGTGTGACCAATCCAAACGGAACAATATGCGCATTATAGGAGTACTAGAGGAAGAAGAGAGAGAAAAAGGGATAGAGAGTGTCTTTGAAGAAATAATTGCTGAAAACTTTCCCTTGCTGGGGAAGGAAATAGTCTCGCAGTCCACCGAAGCCCACAGATCTCCCAACACAAAGGACTGAAGGAAGACAACACCAAGACACATAATAATTAAACTGGCAAAGATCAAAGATAAAGACAGGCAGCTAGAGAGAGAAAAATGATCACTGACAAATGAAAACCAAATAGACTATCATCAGACTTCTCAACAGAAACCTTACAGGCCAGAAGAGAATGGCATGATATATTTAACATAATGAAACAGAAGGGCCTCGAACCAAGAATATTGTATCCACCACAATTATCATTTAAATATGATGGAGGGATTAAACAATTTCCAGACAAACGAAAGTGGAGAGAGGATGTCTCTTAAACCACCGCTACAGAATATCTTAAATGGACTGCTCTAGAGGGAAGCACCCCTAAGGCTAAACAGATGTCACCAGAGAAAATAAAATCATAGCAAAGAAAGCAGACCATCCAAATACTAACTAAAGGCACAGAAAGAAACACCTAGTATAAAAAGAATGAAGTAGGAGGAATAAGAAGGGGGAGAAACAAAGAAACATCAGACTGTGTTTACAATAACTTAACAAGAAAGCTAAGTTAGATTGTTAGATAGTAAAGAAGCAAACCTTGAACCTTTGGTAACCACGAATCTAAAGCCAGCAATAGCAATAAGTACATATCTTATCAATAATCACTATAAATGTAAATGGAATGAATGCACCCATCAAAAGACACAGATTAACAGAATACATAAAAAAGCAAGACCCACCTATATGCTGCTTACAGGAGACTCTCCTCAAACCCAAAGACATGCACAGGCTAAAAGTGAAGGGATGGAAAAAGATATTTCATGCAAACAACAAAGAGAAAAAAAGCAGGTGTTGCAGTATTTGTATCAGACAAAATAGACTTCAAAACGAAGAAAGTAGCAAGACATAAAGGACATTACATAATGATAAAGGGGTCAGTCCAACAAGAAGATATAATCAATATAAATATATATGCACCCAACACAGGAGCGCCAGCATATGTGAAACAAATACTAACAGAATTAAAGGAGGAAATAGACAGCAATGCATTCATTTTAGGAGACTTTAACACACCACTCACTCCAAAGGACAGATCAACAAGACAGAAAATAAGTAAAGACACAGAGGCACTGAACAACACACTAGAACAGATGGACCTAACAGACATCTGCAGAACTCTGCACGCAAAAGCAACAGGATACACATTCTTCTCAAGTGCACATGGAACATTTTCCAGAATAGACCACATACTAGGCCACAAAAAGAACCTCAGTAAAGTAAAAAATATTGAAATCCTACCAACCAACTTCTCAGATCACAAAGGTATAAAACTAGAAATAAATTTTAGAAAGAAACCAAAAAGGCTCACAAATACATGGAGACTTAACAACATTCTACTAATTAATCAATGGGTTAATGACCAAATCAAAACAGAAATCAAAGAATATATGGAGACTAATGAAAACAAAAACACAAAGCCACAACTTCTGTGGGATGCAACAAAGGCAGTTCTAAGAGGAAAGTATATTGCAATCCAGGCCTATTTAAAGAAGGAAGAACATTCCCAAATGAATAGTCTAAAGACACAATTACTGAAACTGGAAAAAGAAGAACAAATGAGGTACAAAGTTACCAGAAGGAGGGACATAATAAAGATGAGAGAAGAAATAAATAAAATTGAGAAGAATAAAACAATAGAAAAAATCAACGAAACCAAGAGCTGGTTCTTTGAAAAAATAAAAAAAATAGATAAACCCCTAGCCAGACTCATTAAGAGAAAAAGAGAATCTACACACATAAACACAATCAGAAATGAGAAAGGAAAAATCACAACGGACCCCACAGAAATATAAAGAATTATAAGAGAATATTATGAGAATCTATATGCTAACAAGCTGGAAAACATAGAAGAAATAGACAACTTCTTAGAAAAATACAACCTTCCAAGACTGACCAAGCAAGAAACAGAAGAACAAAACAAACCAATTACCAGCAACGAAATTGAATCGGTAATCAAAAAACACCCAAGAACAAACCCCCGGACCTGATGGATTCACCTCTAAATTCTACCAGACATATAGAGAAGAAATAACACCGATTCTCCTTAAAGTTTTCCAAAAAATAGAAGAGGAGGGAATACTTCCAAACTCATTCTATGAAGCCAGCATCACTCTAATACCAAAACCGGGCTAAGACCTCACTAAAAAAGAAAATTACAGACCAATATCCCTGATGAACGTAGATGCAAAATACTCAACAAAATATTAGCAAACCGAATTCAAAGGTACATCAAGAGGATTACACAACATGATCAAGTGGGATTCATCCCAGGGATGCAAGGATGGTACAACATTCGAAAATCCATCAACATCATCTACCACATCAACAAAAAGAAGAACAAAAACCACATGATCATCTTCATAGATGCTGAAAAAGCATTTGACAAAATTCAGCACCCATTCATAATTAAAACTCACAACAAAATGGGTATAGACGGCAAGTACCTCAACACCATAAAGGCCATATATGACAAACCCACAGCTAACATCATACGTAACAGCGAGAAGCTGAAAGCTTTTCATCTAAGATCGGGAACAAGACAGGGATGCCCACCGTCTCCACTGTTATTCAACATAGTCATGGAGGTCCTAGCCACCGCAATCAGACAAAACAAAGACATACAAGGCATCCAGATTGGTAAAGAAGAAGTCAAATTCTCACTATTTGCAGATGACATGATACTGTACATAAAAAACCCTAAAGACTCCACTCCAAAACTACTAGAACTAATATCTGAATCAGCAAAGTGGCAGGATACAAAATTAACACACAGAAATCTGTTGCTTTCCTATACACTAACGATGAACTAACAGAAAGAGAAATCAGAAAAACAATTCTATTCACAATTGCATCAAAAAGAATAATATACCTAGGAATAAACCTAATGAAGGAAGTTAAGGACCTGTACTCTGAAAACTACAAGACACTCCTAAGAGAAATTAAAGAGGACACTAACAAATGGAAATGCATCCCATGCTCTTGGCTACGAAGAATAAATATTGTCAAAATGGCTATACTACTTAAGGCAATCTACAGATTCAATGCACTTCCAATCAAACTACCAACAGCTTTCTTCAATGAACTCTAACAAATAATTCTAAAATTCATATGGAACCACAAAAGACCCTGAATAACCAAAGCAGTCCTGAGAAGGAGGAATAAAACAAGGGGAATTATGCTCCCTGACTTCAAGCTCTACTACAAAGCCACAGTAATCAAGACAATTTGGTATTAGCACAAAAACAGACCAATGGAACAGAATAGAAAATCCAAACATTAACCCAAAAAACATAAACAGTCAATTAATATTTAATAAAGGATCCTTGGATATACAATGGGGAAATGACAGCCTCTTCAGCAGCTGGTGTTGGCAAAACGACACCTACATGTAAAAAAATGAAACTGGACTACTGTCTAGCCCCATACACAAAGGTAAACTCAAGGTGGATCAAAGACCTGAATGTAAGTCATGAAACCGTAAAACTCTTAGAAAAAAACATAGGCAAAAATCTCTTGGACATAAACATGAGTGAATTCTTCATGAACTTATCTCCCGGGTAAGGGAAACAAAAGCATCAATGAAGAAGTGGGACCATATCAAGCTGAAAACCTTCTGTACAGCAAAGGACACCATCAGTAGAACAAAAAGACATCCTACAGTATGGGAGAATATATTCATAAATGACGTATCTGATAAAGGGTTGACATCCAAAATATATAAAGAACTCATGCACCTTAACAAACAAAAATAATCCAATTAAGAAATGGGCAGAGGACATGAATAGACACTTCTCTAAAGAAGAAATTCACATGGCCAACAGGCATATGAAAAGATGCTCCACATCGCTAATCATCAGAGAAATGCAGATTATACCCACAATGAGATATCACCTCACACCAGTTAGGATGGCCAACATCCAAAAGACAAACAAGAAATGTTGGCGAGGATGTGGAGAAAAGGGAACTCTCCTACACTGCTGGTCAGAATGCAAATTATGTCAACCATTGTGGAAAGCAGTATGGAGGTTCCTCAAAAAACTCAAAATAGAAATACCATTTGACCCAGTAATTCCACTCCTAGGAATTTACCCTAAGACTGCAGCAGTCCAGTTTGAAAAAGACATATGCACCTCTATGTTTATCGCAGCACTATTTACAACAGCGAAGAAATGGAAGCAACCTTAATGTCCATCAGTAGATGAATGGATAAAGAAGAAGTGTTACATATACACAATGGAATATTATTCAGCCATAAGAAGAAAACAAATCCTACCTTTTGCAACAACATGGATCGAGCTAGAGGGTAATATGCTCAGTGAAATAAGCCAAGCCGAAAAAGACAAGTATCAAATGATTTCACTCATATGTGGAGTATAAGAACAAAGAAAAAAACAAGAAACAAAACAGCAGCAGACTCACAGAACCCAAAAACAGACTAATAGTTACCAAAGGGAAAGGGACTGGGGAAGATGGGTGGGAAGGGAGGGGTAAGAGGGAAAAAGGGGCATTATGATTAGCAGATGTAATGTTGGGGGGGGCATGGGGTTGGCTGTACAACTCAGAGAAGACAAGTAGTGATTCTATAGCATCTCCCTGTGCTGTTGAACAGTGACTGTAATGGGGTTGGTGGGGGGGACCTTATGAAGGGGATAGTTTAATAACCATAATATTGCACACGTAATTGTAGAATAATGATACCAAAAAAAAGTTTCTTTAGCTTACTTTATTGTAAGAATACAGTATATAATATATGAAACATGCAAAATTTGGGTTAATCGACTGTTATCAATAAGGCTTCTGTTCAATAAGAGGTATTGTAGTTATGTTTTTGGGGTGTCAGAAGTTATACATGGATTTTTGACTATGGGGTGGAGGTTGGTATCCCCCTCTCCAACATTGTTCAAGGGTCAACTTTACTGCCAATTCTCTAAGACTCTTTCTTACAAATTTGATTAACAGAAGTTATACTAAATCTATATCCTGAAAGGCATATTCAGGAGGATTTGGTTTTTGTAAATATAATGCATTGGAAATAAAACAATTTAGAAAGATGAAAAAAAACTAAAAAATATATTCAAAACAATGCATTTATGGGACCAAGTAGACAGGAGTTTCAAAATCTCCATTAACAGCTGACTTCCTTACTTATTCAGTATATTCTTTTATGTGTCTCTTTTAAGAGGGCAATACTCTAGAAAACTGAATTTACCAACTTGTGATGTCAAACATTGATATCAATAATTAAAATGTTAAAATATATTTCATACAAATTTCTTTAGAAACTTGCTCAAGCATAAGTAAATGAAAAGGAAAGTTTTACTTTGAGATGTCAATTATAGATTCTATTGAAAATACTAAATAGCTTATTAAAATATTAAAAATCTCATTTAAGTTAAAATTATTATGTAAAATGCCATTAAAATCACCAGCTCTCCTGGAAATCAAAGTTCAGTGGAAGAATGGATAAGCTCAACATTTAAAGAACCTTTCAATTTACTGCCAATCTTCAAAATAAAGATTTTTAATTATTTGGCACACCCCAATTTATTATTCAATATAGAAAAGAAAATGATCTGTATAATACAATTGGTTTTAATATCTTTGGATATACATAGAGGAAATATGGAGTATGAGAGATAGCAATTGTTAGGAGTTTTAAAGCAAATATTAATAGGAAATCTCAAAATTTTCTTGTGTCACAGCAAAGTAACTTTACTTCTATGTTTCTTAATCTGCAAAATGGAAATGATGATGCTATTTCACAGATTGCTGTGAGTTTAAAATGAGAGAATTATGAGTGAAAGCGTTTATGAGCCATAGAAGAAAACTATACATTTCTTTTCAGTGACTACTGGTGAAATGAACATAATGCTATTCTGTATGATAATATTGAAGATTAGATGAGATAATTTAACAAAGTAAACTAAGAAGTGTCTGACATAAGTACTGAAAAAAAGTAGATTTTTGTTCTAAGAAATTAACATACCACTTTTATTTATAATATTTTCATAAAGACAATCATGTTAAATATATAATACACACCATTTAGTGAAGGTAGGATACATTATTTATGGTGTTCTTCAGATTATTATATATTTTCTGTGCCAAACTGAAAAAGATATACTAAAGAGTTATCAATTCATCACCGTCTACAAGTTTCTTTACTAACCTTCAGTCTTTCTCCTAGTCCCTATCACAGAAACAGTCACATAGACTGCTTTTCTTTTCTAAGAATTTACTGTCAATCCCAGGTTAACACTTAACAACAATCTAGTGGCTAATGAGTTACACATAATAAAGATGGGTATAAGAGTGCTATATGCTTGCTACACTGTGAAGAGTGTAATTTAAGGGAATTATATAGCCATTCAGTAATGCATGTAGAGAAGTGTTGTAAAGAAACATGTAATAAAAGATGATTGTGGGCAAAAACACAGCACTGCAATTTGCATCACTGTGTTGTTTTAAGTGTATGTTTCTGAACATATCCTTCATTAAATGACGAAAGGGCTAGCACATAGGGACTAAAGCAAAGGTGTAGGTAGGGACAAAGTTGCTTTCTCTTTCACTATAAATGAGATACGAGTTTGCCAAGGAATTAGTTCTGGGCTTCTAAACTCTAGTATAAGTTGCATTTAAATTTGATGAGATAATAAAGAAGATATAGGGGAAAAAGTGTCACTTAGCTAGCGTAGCTCATTCCCTCAAAACTGAAAGGCTTATTAAACATTGCATAGTAAATGTGAAGCAGTCTATTAAAAAAAGAAACTTGTCTTTTTTTAAAACTATCCTAAGACTGATTTTCAACATATTTTCAGCATGGTGTCTACCCACTAACTTCAGTCAGGTCAAGACTTTTCCCTCTCCAAGTGGAGAAGTGTCTGTAAAAATAAATGAGAGCCCAATCTAAACTGACAATTACAAAGTGCAAAATGCAGTAATATAAGTATAGAGTGATAAATTTGATAAAACCAATTTATTTTGAAATTAGTAAAAAAAAATGAAACTACAACATGAAAAATGAAGATATAAAAAATGAGAGAAGTTTGTGTGAGCTTTTTCACTCAGGGTCAAAGTGACTTTCTAGGGAAGTGATAAACAGGGTTTATGAAATAAAATGATGTCAAAAATTACAGAAAAAAAGCCCTGTCCCATTTGCCCTGTCTCTGTGCTTTATTTTGTATCTATCAGATTCAGCACAAATGACAATTACAGGCTGACATTTTGCTGATGTTTCTTCTTTTTTGAGGAATAAGGTAGTTGAGGAATAAATATGAATAACACCATTAAAGGGAAATCAAAATGATAGATTGTGAGCAACACATTAAGTCATATTAAATATTTTTTATAATATATTACTAATATAGTAAGTCATAGTAAATATATTAAACATATTAAAGTAAGCTTGAAGAATTTTCAGGTGTAAGTTCTTAGGCAACAGGGCCTGTATTATTGTACAATTTTTAGACACATTTTTAATATTTGAGGAATAAAATGGTCAATATTGCAAGCAATGTGAGTAAATATACTCTTAGTTCTTCGGTAGTATTTTTAAATACAAGATGATTGTAAAGGATGTTAAACAGATCTGGTATCCTTTACATTACTTCCCTCTGTTAATGAGAAGACCTGGAATACACTATATGAAATGTGCAATTAAAGATTCAATTTACTCTAAAATTGATTATTGGAGACTAGTAATTTATACAAAGTTGTGAAACTGGGTTACAAATTTTCTGTGTCTCTGATTGTAATTCATGTACATCTGTCAATGGGAACAGCCATTATTAAATCCTCTAAAGTTTAATTCATTCATTTAATGTTAATCATGCCTTATAACTTTGACAGTATTATGCTAGATCTGTGGATAAAGGAAGAAAATGCCCTGTCTTAAGCAACTCAAAATATTGTGGAAGAGAATAACAAACAGAAAATGAACATGCTTTGTAAACGAAGATGCATGAGCAAGATAATAGGGCAACATGGGAAGAAATGCAGCATTTCAATTCATACAGGCCACTAATGACTTCAAGATACAGCCACAAATTATCAACATGACCATCAAGACTGCCTAATCTAGTTCCTGAGTAATATGACCCTTGATTATCCTTTCAGCTGAATTACATTATGTGCACCCACAAAATTATAGCCACACTGTCTTCCTGTCAATTGCCTATCCTAAAGGGTAGGATTATTCCCCTCACTCAAAGTTTTTGCAGTTTTCCTTGAAACTCAAATAAATTCCTTCTGATTCTCTCCAAAGGTGGCTCTTTATTTTCCTCCTGGTCTCATTATCAATTTGAAACTCTCAGAAACTTTCTCCACCTTGCTGTCATAAGCAGCCTCTCTGCTATTATTTTACACAGTTGTATTCTTTTTGCTTTTTTTTGAAATTCTTTATTCTTATGTTTCTTTACTTGGTTGTTAGTTGTCTTCCCCAGTAGAATAGATGCACTATGAAGGCAAAGAACGTATTTGCATTTTTGCCATGCTATACTCAGTTCCTACAATAGTACCTAGCACCCCAGTTTCTTCATATGTAAAATGGGGATAAATTATAATACTTCATTGGGTGGCTTTGAGAATTTAGTAAGAAAATGAATCTAAATATTTAAGAGTCCTAGTCCGTAATGGCTGCCAAAAAATGTTATGTGTTTTTTCACACCAAAATTTTTGTACTAATAATTTTCTCCATGTTACAAATGTTTCCGTACAGAGGGGAATAAAAATTATGTCTAAAATACATTCAGTATATAGAGATGCAAAATTTTCATATTTCATACACCATGGATGTCAATGATATAATTTGTATACATAATGGATGTTATATACATATACAAAAATAGGTGTATAAATAACAGGAATTATATATCTATCCAAATACTAGATGTGGTTCTCTATAATGTGAATAGTTTTATCTTAAATATCATCACATCAATAATAAAAATGACTAAGAGAAACACACCATTCTTCAGACTGTGTCGTTTTATAAGTACGTGTGTGTATATATATGTATATACACACACATACACAGATATTCAAGTTAATGAAATGGTCTTGTATAATAATAAAATTGGGTCTTAAAGATAATTTAAAATTGTAAGTAAAAATAAGTATTATTAAGCAATGTAAAGTAAAAAAGACAACTATTTGTCTTTTACTAACTTCCAATTTTAGGAAAGTATTTTTATCAGAGTTTCTATGAAACTTAAGTGAGTATAATGATTAATAATTACAGAATATCTTTGGAAATCAAATTAGCCTGTATCATTACTGTTTTCATGAAAAACTGATATTGTACTTGTTAGAATAACATGTGAACCCATGGTGATCTTATGATCTTATGATTACAAGGGAGAAGGTAAATGAGAATGGTTACAGATATTGTACCACTTACCCCTCACAAAAAATTAAAAAAAAAAACTAAACAATGCTATTAGAATAGTTAATTTGAAGAATTCTATTTTTTTTTCCAGAGCTTTTTATTAAGGGCATAATTTCCATTATTGCACTTTATAATTACCATAAAAAGTAGCAAAGTCATGATTCTAAATTGAAGAGCAATTTGAAATGAGGAAACCATCCTATGTTGAAATGATACAAGGCAAAGCAGCAGACTCTTTGTAAAGTGAGAGAACGTTGGCTTTGGGAGGAAGTGAGAGGAAGATATGAGAAAATGCCTTAAACACCCTTACACCAAAGACTCCCAAGCACACAATTAGGCTCCAAAAGGCTCCAAAAAGTCTTCCCTGAAAGATAATGCTTGAAAATGTATTCACTGTCACTTTCATTTGAACATTATTAAAGTCATGGCACTTAATTTTCCTAACTTCATAAAAAGTAATGAAATTAATGACATTCTGTGTTTTATCTTCCCTTCAACTTCACCTCTATCATAGTTCATATAATCATTTTCTAAATAACACTCTTCTGTTGATTGCTCTCTCATTAATTAAGTTTTCTTGTGATTTCAAATATTAGTTCTGTATGCATCTTTAGTAATTTTATGCTCCATTTTCTCAATTAGGAGTTATTGCCATGGGCAATATGCCATCATGACAAGGGTTCATAGGTTATAGATTATGATTTTCTTCTAAATGTGAGCTGACTGTTTAGATGCCATTTGCAGGGTAAAAAATAAGAGCAGGATGGATTTATAGTAACCTTTTCATGTTTATATCTTTCTTCAGGTTTCCATCAGACTTACTTATGTCAATACAACAAATATTTTCAAGTACAAAATGCCTTTGAGGAAATGAGCATAGAAGCAGATGACAACTTAAAAAGTCAGCCCAGTATTTAGTTTTCAATAACATCAGCATTTACAGAACTGGAGTGATGGGTTGAGACATTTTCTTTTTCAGGATTTTCATTTGTTAATTTGATAGAAAACTAACTATATTACATGAAACTATTTATACTTTCAATTTCTATAGATTTATTCTATATTTCTTAAAATTAAAAAATGATCATTGCAAGTGACTTAAATCATACTGTACTTTGTAATAAAAAGATCATTAGTTAAAAATTCTGGGCAACTCACTAGATCTGTGGTAAAATGAAATACTGTCAGGAACTAGAGATCAGGGCTTCTAAGAAAAACTCAACATAATGAATAAGCACCAACATTTTCCAAGTTCACTTTCCAGGGAACACCCTTTAATTGGCCTATTATTTATCATAGTTCTCTCTGTTCAGGAAAAGAAGTGTACCTTTATTAACTTCTTCCAAGATATAAACAGCATTGTGAAAAGTAATTCTCTACTCAAAAGGAAATTTGAATCTTTTTATCAAAAGATAGGGTGAAACTAGCAAAAATAATTCACAACCATAATATCCAGTCACTTTCCAATATCCTTTCAAGCTGTCATATCTAATACCTCATTTGTGACCCAATCATTTATTTTCTTGGTGGCTGTAGAGATTTTTTAAAATAATTTAGGAAGCATAAATAGACTCAGATGAAATGCAGCAGAAAATAACTTCATATATTATTTCAAATTAACCAAAATACCAGTAAATCTTACAAAAAAAATCTCAGATGCTAATTTACAGAATTCCACCCAAAATAACTCCAGGGAGTTTGTCTGGTGAAGCTACAATTGCCACTAATATTGAACACTGTACCTTGCCGATTTTACCAATTGAATATGACGTACTACTACAAACTCCATTGCTACTGAATCACAGACACTTGAAGCTGCTTCAACAGTATAGATGCAGCATCACATGGACAAGCAATGAAAGAAAAAATAAATTAGATTTCACCAAAATAAAACCTTTTGTGTTCTAAATGCTACCATCAAAAAAGTAAAAACAGTTGGTAAAAAAAAATTTCAAGCCATGCATTGCATAAGGGTCTTAGGTCCAGAACATGTAAAGAACCTTACAACTCAATAATAAAAGACAAACAAATAAAAAATATGCAAATGATATGAATAGACATTTCTTCAAAGAAGAGATATAAATAGCCAGCAAACCCATGAAATGATCCATTGTCATTAGTCCTTAATGAAATGCAAATCAAAACTACAAAGCAATTCTACTTCATATCCATGAAAATGGTTAAAATAAAAACATGGAATGTAACAAGTATTGGTGACAATGCTGAAAAATTCAAACATTCATTGTTAGTGGAGTGTACACTGATACAACCAATTTACAGTAGCTTTTAAAATTTTTTTAATAGATTTACCATATGATTCAGCAGTTCTACTCTTAGATGTATACCCAGAATAAATGAAAGCATATGTCCACAAAATATCTTGTACATAAATGGTTATTCAAGCATTATTCATAACAGCATAAAAGTAAGAACAATCAAAATGTTCATCAAAGGGTGCAATGGATAAACAAAAAAAATGGTGTAGCAATAGGATGGAATGTTGCTCAGCAATAAAAATTAATGGGGTACTAATATATGCTACAACCTGGATAAGCCTTAAAAATATTACGCTAAGTGAAAGAACTCAGTCAAAATTATACATACTGTATAACTCCTATATATGAAATTCAAGAATAGGAAAATCTCTAGAGAACAAAAGTAGAATTGTGGTTGCCTAGGGAAAGAAAGGAAAGATAAGAAATTACTGCTAATGAGCACATTAGGAGTGATGAAAATATTCAAAAATGAGGTTTTGGTGAATATTACCCAACTCTGTGAACATGGTAAAAGAATATTGCACTGATTGCTGAATACTGAATGTTGAATTGTATAATACTGAATTGTACAATACTGAAATGTAAAAGTGACTGAATTTTATAGCATTATGTCTCAATAAAGGTGTTTAAAACACATGGTCCATGTCAAAATATGTCACTTATTGAGAATGTATGAAAAATGATATTGTAAAATTAACTGATGTAAGGTATATAAAGCATTTTTAGTCTCTCTACAATAGGTAAAAGATGTAATAAGGGTTTGTAGGCTTATTAACAAATTAAATGAAAATCAGACTTATGAAGATAATGCTATTTGCATATATTTCACCATTGTTACACCTTCTTTAAGCACTGAGACTTCAATCCATATGAAATGGCTACTTTTTATTCCTCTGGAAACATTCATTTTATTAAGGTCAATTTTTTTGATGCCAGTTTAGCCATTTCAAGTCTCCTTGGGTTAGTGTTTACATAGTATATAGTTTCTCAGTCTTTTACTTTCAAACTATTTGGGTATTGAAGTCTGAAGGGTATCACAGGTAGAAGGTAGAGAGTATATAAAAAGATCATGTTTTTAATTTTATCCAGTCTGAGAGCTTTTGCCTTTTGAAAAGAATGTTATTTTTCAATTTCCTTTAATGTAACTACTTATATAATTGAGTATATGTATATTGGTATACAGAATATATAATATACATATAATATATATTCTGTATATAGTAACATATATGATAGCATAATATAATAAATTCAAAGTATATAATATATATAAAATTAGTACTTTATATTTACCAACATATATATGACATTTCCTGTGCTCTTGATATCTTCCTGTGGGTTCCAATAAAAATGTTTTCCAC
This sequence comes from Smutsia gigantea, assembly GCA_032199065.1. Classification (NCBI taxonomy): domain Eukaryota; kingdom Metazoa; phylum Chordata; class Mammalia; order Pholidota; family Manidae; genus Smutsia; species Smutsia gigantea. The sequence goes on from JAVSCE010011080.1 coordinate 117,583, forward strand.
AATCAATTTTTCTAACTTTGTATTAATTTTTAATCCTTCATAAATACTTATACTTCTTGCACATTGGATTTCTTATCTCTTACCTATTTTGAATTGCTTTTATATTCCCCAAGTTTTTTATTTATTTGCTCCTCCACATCAGAATGCAGAATTCTCCTATCATTCTTTTCAATGTCTAGATGTACCTCTAAATTCAGATCAAGAATATTTCACTCATTAACACTCACCAATCCCTCTGAGGCGAAACCAGCCTCACCACTACTGTACCCTATAATAGTTTATTTACATCTATATGGCATCACTTATTTTTGTTTTTCATGTTTGTGTGTATTACTGCCTCTCTTGTGAAAGCAGGAAAAATACCTTGGCTCTCACTTTTTGTGAGTGTTGTGTTTCATAAGAATCAAAACAGTGCCCTGTAAATATGGAAGTTCAATAAATCCAAAAAATTGAATTCAGTATACTCAAACTCAGTGTCATTTAACAAACCAAGATATATTTTATCTCACATCCATAGCACTCAGTACATGTTAGTTATTCTGGTGATTATCATTGTGAATTTCACGAGGAGGAGGAATATAAACCAGGCTTGGTGAGGCCGCAGATATTAATAAGGCCCAGTCCTTTCCATTTGCTTTGTGACACATGCACAAAAAGATAATGCCACAGAGTGTCTGCAGGGCTGTGCTTGAGCTACTCACAGGGTGTACATGACACCGAGGCAGTAAGTTTTCACTTCCATTGGTAGATGAATAAGCAGTAAAACCACATAACGGGAACTTTTGAAAGATGAGGAGGCCATTCCAGCTAGAGTAAGTAAAAGCACCGAGAAATATAATGACATGATGAGTTTGAGGTTCTGTATGTTGATTATTATGGCTGGGGTCCAGGTTGCAAGGAATGAGTAAATTATAAAAACCTTGTAACCATGGTACAGTGCCTACTATATTGTATTTTTAGTTAAATGAATAGGTTTCCCTTTCATTAAATAATGTTCCTACATGGAAACTAAATAAACTAAAAATTGTTAAAATAACACAAACAGAAGATGAAAACTGTTGTTTTGGAAAAGATAATTTTTTGTAGGGGAATAGGGATAGACAGTGGAGCAATATTTAAGAATTATAGTTAACAGAACTTATAGATCAGATCATTAGAACTTGATTTTTATCACAAGTTGCTGTCATAATGTTCTTTTTTTCAAACTTTAACTAGAAAAGAATTGATTTGTTTTTTTCAGTTTGGGAATAAATACTTGATGTATATTTTATTTTGCTCATGAGCACTATACATCTTATAATTGTGTTTTGGAAAAATCCCCTTTCCTAGAATATGACATTTATCAAAAATCTCTTCATTGAAATAGGGGGTATAAATAGATATTTTGGACTTGTAACTACTTAATGTGATGTATGTTTTTAAAGAAAAATCTCAAAATGTTCATTACGAGGCAGTTTCATTTTAACATGTATTCATAAACTCTTTATGATTTTAGCTTTGAATAAAATATACATAAAGTATTTGTAAAAATCATTGGTGTGTATTTTCAGTACTACTCAATCATCAAATAAACTGTGAGGAAAAACATTAACTTGAAGGCAAGAAACATATTTTTTTTACTTGTTTAAAGATAATGTCTATAAAATAGTGTATATTCAACATAGTGATTTTACAGCACTGTCCAGAAAACTCTGTGGAGCATAGGATAACAATCCTACAAGTTTTCATCTTAGAAAGTTAATTCAAAGCTCCCAGTGCTGTTTCTGGCAGAGAAATACAAATTTTACCTACTGGGATTTCATATATGTATGTGTTTGAAATATAGTTTCACTGCTAAAATATTTTTTGCAAATAATTTGGTTTTATTAAATAATAGTTAAGAATCTCTGACTTATAGGATGTGAATAAAATGTTTGGTTCAAAATTACTTGAATATCTTGGTATAATTTATTATTCCAGAATTAACCACACCACAGTATAACCACTTTTTAAAAAATTTTTTGAAATAGTACTTTATGGGGATCAATGAGTATACTATCATGTAAAATACTGAAAATTATTTTCACTTTATTTTTAAGGTGGCACTTAATATATATGATAAAGTACAAAGAATACTTTAAAAAATGAAATACTATACCAATTAGTGACTCCAGGTGGTAGATATCAAAAGTAAGAATACAATGAAAGGAAGTTTTCAAAGTTAATACATTTGGCAATATTTAAATATAGTTTATGTGTAAAGAAAATGTGCTAATTGGGAAACCATCAAAGAACATTGTGAGTGGTAGAGAAGGAGGTACAATTTCAAGCTGTAGATATCAAGAAAGGAGAGATTATCAAGAAATACAGGTATAATTGATGTTAATTTTCAGTCTAAGAAGTATAAATATTATGTGACTTAAAAAAAACTTTTTAAACTTATAATTATTCCTCAGTACTGAATCATTCTTCCACTTAGTCCCTTTGCAATCAGTGTCCAATAGGTTGATAGAGTTTATAATTTAAACCAATTGTATGCACCAATAACATTTTATTTGCTGGGATATTTAAATATTTTCAGATGTATATTATTGGGTTTATAGATTTTAGTGTAGTAATTTTTAGGAGATATAAGAAATACTACCTATGACAAACTAACTGGGTTTATATTCTGGTCTTCCATAGATGACCAGAGGTTTATAGAATAAAAAATATATCCTTGTCAAGATTTATCTCAAAAAACTGTACTTCATATTAAGTGTCTTATGTGGTAAAAAAAAAAAATTCTAAACATATATTCATAAAATTCATATAATTTTTTCTATTTTACTCCAGAAATGTATGCCAATTTAATTTTTAAAGAAAATTAATACAAAATTATGTATTATGTTCATACTCCCTTATGTTCTAAAATTGATTTTAAAATGTGTAATCCTATAGAGGTAATTTTAAGAACACATTTAAAAGGTGCAATGAGAAATATTGCACACTGTCTTTTTATGTTTACTGTATTAAGGTAGAATATTTTTATTGTGATTTTCTTAATTTTTCTCACAAAATAGAAAAAATAGGACTTGAAATTAAGTGTCATTAACTAGAAAAGTTCATGATAAACCATTTAAAATTATTGGGACCTTTTCAAGTATGAACAAATATTTTTGATATGAACTCTTTTAATAGAGCTAATCAGTTGATTGTAAATTTATGTCATGTATAATTGTGTCTTTTTAAATTTTAATTAAATGCATATTTATGACACCCAATTTGAAGTATTATAATAAGAAAACTGAATTTTTATTATTTAGGAGATGGCTTGACAATGAGGACATGTTACACAACATCAAAATATAAAGGTAATTTTACTAACAATTAATTTTTGTTTATATTTTATTATTTATTTATATAATTTATTTTTTCACTGAAAGGCAGTTTTGAGTATAAATAATGCTTAGATGTTTTAAGGCCAACACAATGTAACACATCTATTTTTTAATGATATATGTAACTTTTTATTGAGACATAATTCACATGCTATACAATTCACCCCTCGAAGTGTAATCCAATGGTTTCTGTTGCAGTCACACAGCTGTGCAACCCTCACCACTATCTGATCCCAGAACATTTTCATCACGCCAAAAAGAAACTTCATGACAAATAGCAGACACTCCCATATTCCCCCAACACCTCCCAGCCCCTGACGGCCACCAACCGACTTTCTATCTGTGTATTTACCCATTCTGGGCATTTCACAGAAACGGAATCACACATCACATGGCCTTGTGTGTCTGGCTTCTCCCACTGACCACCATGTGTTCAGGGTTCATCCACATTGTAGTTCATATCAGAGCTCCACTCGTTTACATGGCTGTGTAATAGTCCATTTATGGCTGTAGCACACTTTTTGTTTTGGATCCATTCAACCATTGGTAGACTTCTGGGATGTTATGAATAATGCTATTATGGATTTCCATGTACAACTGTTGGCGTGGACAGATGTCATTTCTCTTGGTAGATATCCTATCAATTCTAGGAGGAGAATTGCTGGGTCATATAGTCATTTTATGTTTCACCTTTTGAAGATGTGCCAGACTTTCATCCACAGAGGCTGCACCATTTTACATTCCTGCCAGCAATGCAGTAAGGTTGTAGTTTCTCCCCATCCTCAGCAACACTTGCTACTGCCTGTCCTTTTTTTTTTTTTGGTATCATTAATATACAATTGCATAAGCAATATTGTGGTTACTAGATTCACTCCATTATCAAGTTCCCACCAGATACCCCATTACAGTCACTGTCCATCAGCATAGTAAGATGCTATAGAGTCACTACTTGTCTTCTCTGTGCTATACTGCCTTACCCGTGCACCCCCCTACATCATGTGTGCTAATCATGATGCCCTTTATTCTGCTTATCCCTCCCTTTTCACCCATCTTCGCCAGTCCCTTTTCATTGGTAACTGTTAATCCATTCTTGGGTTCTGTGAGTATGCTGTTGTCTTGTTCCTTCAGTTTTTTCTTTGTTCTTATACTCCACAGATGAGTGAAATCATTTGGTACTTGTCTTTCTCTGCCTGGCTTATTTCACTGAGCATAATATCCTCTAGCTCCATCCATGTTACTGCAAATGGTAGGATTTGTTTTCTTCTCATGGCTGAATAATATTCTATTGTGTATATGCACCACATCTTCTTTATCCATTCATCTACTATGGATGCTTAGGTTGCTTCCATTTCTTGGCTACTATACATAATGCTGCGATAAACATAGGGATGCATATATCTTCTTGAAACTGGGCTCCTGCATTCTTAAGGTAAATTCCTAGGAGTGGGATACCTGGGTCAAATGGTATTTCTATTTTTAGAACCTCCATACTGCTTTCCACTAGGGTTGAACTAATTTACATTCCCACCAGCAGTGTAGGAGGGTTCCCTTTCTCCACATCCTCACCAATATTTGTTTTTTGTCTTTTCAATGCTGTCCATCCTAACTGGTGTGAGGTGATATCTCCTTGTGGTTTTAATTTGCATTTCTCTGATTAGCGATGTGGAGCATCTTTTCATATGCCTGTTAGCTATCTGAATTTCTTCTTTGGAAGAGTATCTATTCAGATCCTCTGCCCATTTTTTAGGTGGATTATTTGCTTTTTGTTTGTTGAGGCATGTGAACTCTTTATATATTTTGGATGTCAACCCCTTATCAGACATGTCATTTATGAATATATTTTCCTATGCTGTAGGATTCCTTTTTGTTCTGCTGATGATGTCCATTTCAGTACAGAAGCTTTTTAGTTTGATGTAGTCCCACTTGTTCATTTTTGCTTTTGTTTCCCTTGCCTGTGAAGATATGTTCCTGAAGAAGTTGCTCATGTTTATATTCAAGAGTTTTGCCTATTTTTTTCTAAGAGTTTTATGGTTTCATGACTGATATTCAGGTCTTTGATCCCAGTTTACTTGTGTATGGAGTTAGTAATCCAGTTTCATGCTCTTACATATAGCTGTCCAGTTTTGCCAACATCAACTGTTGAAGAGGCTGTCAATTCACCACTGTATATTCATGGCTTCTTTGTTGTATATTAATTGATCACATAAGCTTGAGTTTATATCTGGGCTCTCAAGTCTGTTCTATTGGCCTATGGGTCTGTTCTTGTGCCAGTACCATATTGTCTTGATTACTGTGGCTTTGTAGTAGAGCTTGAAGTCAGGGAGCATAAGGCTCCCCATTTTCTTCTTCCTTCTCAGGGTTTCTTTAGCTATTCAGGGTCTTTTGTGGGTCCATATGAATTTTAGAACTATTTGCTCTATTTCATTGAAGAATTCTGTTGGTATTTTGATAGGGATTACATTGAGTCTGTAGGTTGCTTTAGGCAGGATGGCCATTTTGACAGTATTAATTCTACCCAGAGCATAGGATGGATTTCCATTTATTAGTGTCATCTTCAATTTTTCTTAATAGTGTCTTGTAATTTTCAGGGTATAGGTCTTTCACTTCCTTGGTTAGGTTTATTCCTAGATATTTTATTCGTTTGGATGCGATTGTGAATGGAATTGTTTTTCTGATTTCTCTTGCTGCTAGTTCATTGTTAGTGTACAGGAATGCAACATATTTCTGTGTATTAATTTTGTATCCTACAACTTTGCTGAATTCAGATATTAGTTCCAGTAGTTTTGGAGTGGATTCTTTAGGATTTGTTATGTACAATATCATGTCATTTGCAAACAGTGACAGTTTGACTTCTTCCTTACCAATCTGGATGCTTTTTAATCCTCTGTGTTGTCTGATTGCTGTGGCTAGGACCACCAGTACTATGTTGAATAAAAGCGGAGAGACTGAAATCCTTGTTTTGTTCCTGATCTTAGGGGAAAAGCTTTCAGCTTCTTGCTGTTAAGTATGAGGTTGGTTGTTGGTTTGCATATATGGCGTTCATTATTTTGAGGTACTTGCCTTTTATGCCCATTTTTTTGAGAGTTTTTATAATGAATTGATGTTGAATTTTGTCCAATTCTTTTTCAGCATCTATGGAGATCATGTGGTTTTTGTCCTTTTCTTGATGTGGTGATGTTGATGGATTTCCGAATGTTGTACTATCCTTGCACCCCTGGGATGAATTCCACTTGATCATGGTGTATGATCCTCTTGATATATATTTGAATTCAGTTTGCTAATATTTTGTTGAGTATTTTTGCTTCTATGTTCATCAGGGATATTGGTCTGCAGTTTTCTTTTTTTGTGGTGTCTTTGCCTGGTTTTGGTATTAGAGTGATGCTGGCTTCACAGAATGAGTTTGGAAATATTCCCTCCTTTTCTGTTTTTGGAAAACTTTAAGGAGAATGTTTATTATGTATTCTCTAAATGTCTGATAAAATTCAGTGGTGAATCCATCTGGCCCGTGGTTTTTTTTCTTTGGTAGTTTTTTGATTACCAGTTTAATTTCATTGCTGGTAATTGGTCTGTTTAGATTTTCTGTTTCTTCCTGGGTCAGTCTTGAAAGGTTGTATTTTTCTAGGAAGTTTTCCATTTCTTCTAGGTTTTCCAGTTTGTTAGCATATAATTTTTCATAGTATTCTCTTATAATTCTTTGTATTTCTGTTGTGTCTTTAATGATTTTTCCTTTCTCATTTTTCATTCTGTTTATGTGGGTAGATTCTCTTTTTTTCTTAATAATTCTGGTTAGGGGTTTATTTATTTTTTATTTTCTCAAGAACCAGCTCTTGGCTTCATTAATTTTTTCTATTGTTTTATTCTTCTCAATTTTATTTATTTTTTCTCTGATCTTTATTATGTCCCTCCTTCTGCTGACTTTGGGCCTCATTTGTTCTTCTTTTTCAAGTTTCAATAATTGTGACTTTAGACTATTCATTTGGGATTGTTCTTCCTTCTTTAAATAAGTGTGGATTGCTATATACTTTCCTCTTAGCACTGCCTTTGCTGCATCTCACAGAAGCTGGGGCATTGTGCTGTTGTTTTCATTTGTCTCCATATATTGCTTGATCTCCTGTTTTAATTTGGTCATTGATCCACTGATTATTTAAGAGCGCGTTATTAAGCCTCCATATGTTGGCGAGCCTTTGTGTTTTCTTTGTACAATTTATTTCTAGTTTTATACCTTTTTGATCTGAGAAGTTGGTTGGCAGAATTTCAATCCTTTTTAATTTTGAGGCTCTTTTTGTGGCCTAGTATGTGGTCTATTCTGGAAAATATTCCATGCGCACTTGAGAAGAATGTGTATCGTGCTGCTTTTGGGTGGAATGTTCTTTAGATGTTTGTTAGATCCATGTGTTTCTGTTCTAATATGTTATACAGTGCCTCTGTGTCCTTATTTTCTCTCTGGTTGATCTGTCCTTTGGAGTGAGTGGTGTGAAATTTCCTAAAATGAATGCATTGCATTCTATTTCCTCCTTCAATTCTGTTAGTATTTGTTTCACATATGTAAGTGCTCCTGTGTTGAGTGCATATTTATAATGGTTATATCCTCTTGTCGGACTGACCCCTTTATCACTTTGTAATGTCCTTCTTTGTCTCTTCTTACTTTATTTCTTTGGAAGTATATTTTGTCTGATACAAGTAATGAAATACATGCTTTTTTATCCTTATTGTTTGCATGAAATATCTTTTTCCATCCCTTAACTTTTAGTCTGTGTATGTCTTTGGGTTTTAAGTGAGTCTCTTGTAGGCAGTATATAGATTGGTCTTGGTTTTTTATCCATTCTGTATCTCTGTGTCATTTGATTGGTGCTTTCAGTCCATTTACATTTAGGATGATTATTGATAGACATGTACTTATTGCCATTGTAGCCTTTGGATTTGTGGTTTCCAAAGATTGAAGGGCAGCTTCTTTACTATCTAACCGTCTAACTTACCTCACTTATTATGCTATTATAAACATAGTCTGATGATTCTTTATTTATCTCCCTTCTTTTTCTTCTACCTCCCCTCTTTTATATGTTAGGTGTTTTATTCTGTACTCTGTGGATAGCTAATTTTATTTTGCACTTAGTATTTATTTGGTCTACTTCCTTAGCTTTGGTTTTATCTTCTCTGGTGACAGCTATTTAGCCTAAGGCATACTTCCACCTAGAGCAGTCCCTTTAAAATACACTGTAGAGATGGTTTGTAGGAGGTAAATTCACTCAACTTTTGCTATCTGGGAACTATTTAATCCCTACTTCAAATTTAAATGATAATCTTGTTGGATACAGTATTCTTGGTTCAAAGCCCTTCTGTTTCATTGCATTGAATATATCATGCCATTCCCTTCTGGTCTGTAATGTTTCTGCTGAGAAGTCTGATGATAGCCTGATGGGTTTTCCTTTGTAGGTGATCTTTTTTCCCTCTCTGGCTGCTTTTAATACTCTGTCCTTTTCTTTGATCTTTGCCATTTTAATTATGATATGGCTTAGTGTTGTCCTCCTAGGTTCCCTTGTTTTGGGAGATCTGTCAACTTCCATGGTGTGAGAGATTATTTCCTTCCCCAGCTTGGGGAAGTTTTCAGCAATCACCTCCTCAAAGACACTTTCTATCCGTTTTTCTCTCTCTTCTTCTTTTGGTACCCTATAATGCAAATATTGTTTTGTTTGGATTGGTCACACAGTTCTCTTAATATTCTTTCATTCCTAGAGACCCTTTTTTCTCTCTCTGCCTGAGCTTCTCTGTATTCCTCTTCTCTGATTTCTATTCCATTAAGTCTCTTCCACCTCATCCAGTCTGCTCCTAAATCCTTCCACTATTTGTTTCATTTGTTATCTCCATCCTGAATTCATCCCTTAGCTCTTGAATATTTCTCTGTAGGTCCATAAACATGCTTACGAGTTTTATTTTGAATTATTTTACCAGAAGATTTTATTTCAGTCTCACCAAGCCCTCTTTTTGGTGTTTGAGGGATTTTGTACTGAATAAGGTTCTTCTGCCTTTTCATGGCGATGGAAGTGGTCGCAGGCAAGTGGCTCATGTGTCAGCTGGGAAAACAAAGTCTCTTACTGCTTGCCAACTGCCTTGCCTGTCTCTGCTGTCTCTGCTGGTTAACCACACACAGGGAGTATCTTCTGGGTTAATCCCCTAGGCTGCCGTGGGTGAGGCGGTCCTCAGGATGGCGTAGGGTACTGGCAGAGGTAGCAGTCCAGTAGCACATGTGTCTGCTGCAAGGAGAAGGCCCCTTCATGCTTCCCGGTCTCCACGTCAGTCTCCTCTGTCTGTGCTGATCACCCAAACATAGGGAGCAGCCTCTGGGTTAATCACCTGAGCTGCCATGGGCAAGGCAGCCCTCAGAATGTCCTAAGGCACTGGCAGGGGTCGAAGGAGAGTGGTGTAACACATCTATTTTTAATGAAAGAAGAACCAATTATCTTTCTTTTACTTTTCACTAAATTTATTTCATTTGTATCTGTGTATGTTAACATATGTGGATCCACTGTCAAGAATGCAACTAGATGCATGTATTCCTATAGTATTCCCAGTTCTCTAATGACAGATATCAGTGTCTCCTTGCAAATGTGTGCAAAGGTTTCGCATAAGGGTAAATATGGGAAAATTTATGGCCACCTTATAGTGTATAAATATTTCACCAATTAGAAGCTTATAGATTATTCATTACATGTTATCATGAAGTAGTTATCCCAAATTTTCATTAAAATTTGATATTGACTTTTTGACTTTTCAAATATCAAAAAGTATCTTTTAAAAATGTATGTTCAATGCTAACTCATAAACTTGTAATCTCTTTAGAGATTACCTTCATGGTATGCCACTCTATAAATAGCAAATTCACATTTATTGCTCATTTTTTATTCTAATTCATTATATCATTTAATTTTTAGGAATTTATTGGGTAGTATAGATGGCAAGTTTGGTCAATTATATTTATTTCAAGTATTTCTCTGTTGTCTATTCTGCTAAAGAGGTGAAACAGAAAAGTTGGGATTGGTTTACTCAAATGTCTAAAATATCAAAAACAGTTTCAAACACCCTATTCATACTGCCTTGGCTGGAGCTACCTTCCTCACATAAATAAGACACATAATGCCAATTTAATGTTTTCCATTAAAACAGAATATGTTTTCCTCCTCCATCCAGTATCTATTGACCAAAATCCTTTTATTGTTTTATTTTACATGAATAGATTATATAATATTGCTTGAGAATCACTGGTCTCTTTGAACAATTCTAAAAGCCTTATTGTTTAATTAAATAAAAGTTTATGTATATATAGAATATACACAGAATATGAATTTAAATTATATACATTTTAGACTAAATATATTAAATATATATATTTCAATAATAAATATATGAATATATATACGTGAATGTATATGAATATATATATAATTATTTCCTTGTATACATCTATATTCTTGAGATTTCTTATTTCCTTATCACACAACCTAACATTCATCAACTGTCAACTATTTTGGAAAGTCGTAGTAAAACTTCTTGATCATGTTAATATAATATTAAATATAAAGTCATATGTAATAAAGAAATATAAAATTAAATGAAGAAATTCAAAACATATTACTAGAAATCATAGTTAAGTACTTCACATATTGAGTTGAAGACATTTTTACATAATTGACAAAATCTGTATAAATATGTAAACATATTCTCAAAATTAACCTTAAAACCTGCTTAAAATATTTAATGCCTGCGTAATATTAATATTCTGCTTGCAAATTATAGCAGTAATTTTAAATATTCCAAGGTAAAGTGATTTTTAAAAACACTTTTATGTAAACCCATCCCACAAGTCACGCAATGTTAAAAACTTGGTGTCTATGCATTTATGCATTTATTCTATGTATACAGATTTTCATAGGTTTACAATGGGGTTATAACCTGATAAATCCATCCTAAGTTGAAAATACCAGAAGTCAAAAAATGCATTTAATGCACCTAACCCACCTATCACCATAGCTCAGCCTACCCTACTTTAAACATGCTTAGAAAACTTACATTAGCCTACAGTTGGACAAAATCACCTAACACAAAGCCTATTTTGTGTAACTTATTAAATACTATACTAAAGTGAAATCACTTAACACAAAGCCTATCTCATGTAATTTATTAAATACTATACTAAAGAAAAAACAGAATGGTAGCATGGTAGAACAGAAGTGTTTTTGGTAGTTTATTTTCATGATCAGGTGGCTGGCTGAGAGCTATGGCTCACTGCCACTGGCCAGCATCAGGAGGGAGTATCATATCACTAGCACTGGAAAAGATCAAAATAAAATATTCAAAGAATGGTTTATACTGAATGCATATTACTTTTGCACCATAGTAAAGCTGAAAAACCATAAATTGAATCTAAGTCAGACCATTGTAATTTGGTGAGCACTATCTGTATAATAATGCAAATATTTCATTTTATTAAAAACATTTGTTTATCCATCCTGTTATTTAAATTGCTTTTTTTATTCTATGAACATCAAAAAAGGTACAGCAAGCAAAATTAAAATCACATTATAAACCAGTGATATTATTTGTAACAAATCTTATTAAAACTTATTTAGAAGCTAAACACAATAGAAAAATTGCCAAAAGATAAACTGTTAACAAAGACATGAAATATATCCAGCTTCACTGGTAGTTAAATAAATGCAACTTTAAATAGATATTTGATAAAAATTATTTGTTCATAAAAGTAATTAGTTAAAATGTTGATTTTTTGAGAGTGAGAATTCAGTTATAAAAATATTTATAATTCACATGTTATTTTTTATAAAACTTAATTGGCCATCTGACAATATACTAAAAAAAGCTATAAATATATTTCTACCCCTATCTTGAAAGTGGGGTTTAGTTAATTAAATTATGCTAATATTATATATCAAGTTGTTAATGGCAAAAAAATTATACTGCTGTATTTAATCAGTCAAACCATTTTATATAAATTTCAAACATTTTCTTTAAATTGTGGAATGAAATTATTCATATTTTCCCCCTCAACTCTCCCTCTATCCCTACTCCTTCAATTTCCATAGATGGCATCTGTTCTTCAGCTAATTACCCTATGCCTTTTCTCAATGATCTCATCTCACATACCTCTCAGCATACAGTTAAGTTAAAGTTTAGGTGAATGTTGATTATTTAGACAGCTCTCAAAATGTTTTCCATTAGCCGAACAGATCTAGGGAGTCCCTTGTGGCACAGGCTTTGTTGAAGGTAATACTTTGCTGTTGGCCCATACAAAATAAAATTATATCTTGTTTACTGGCAGACAAACTAGCAAAATACTGCCAGTATCAGGAATGCATTATAATGACACCAGCATGTATAAGCTGGGCATCGTATACTGTGAAAAACAACATGCAGTATTTTGTGAGTTCTTAATTTGTTTGAAGTTGGTTTTTAGCGCTCTATAAATTTCATCACACTTGTTTTTTATAAACCTAAATATAGAAACAATAATCAATATAAAATGTGCAATGGTAGTTTATAACTTACTCAGATTCTTTAAATGCTGCTCTAATAGATGGAGAAAATTAGCAGAAGGCCTTTCTGACAATACAGTACCATTTTTAAATTACAGTTCATTATAGCTACACAATCATAATTTTGTTATTGTGTTTACCTCTTAATAGTACAAAACTGTGTACAGAGTAAACCTCATTAACTAATGACCCACCTAAACAGTGAAGACTACAAATATAGATTTTAAATGTTATTCTGAGTCTATAAATAGAATATAAATTATCGTAATTCATTGTATTCTATTAAGTACCGACTGTATTTTAACTTCATAATGCATTTTAATGTCATATTATTTATTTATTCTTTTTACACAGTGTGCCATATTATTTCTATATTTTATAAAAATAATTGAATATGATTAATGATATAATTGATGGTAAACAGTTCTGGCTCTGGAGGCAGATTTTGTTGATAGAATCCTGGCTGCATCAATAATTAAATGTGAGAAATTGAACATGCTACTTTTTCCTTGCTTGGTATTCTCTACTGTAAAATGGGATAATATTTTTTGAATCATGGAATTGGTAAAAATGTTAATTCATAAATGTATGAAAACAGTAAGAAGAGTAGGTAACACTTAACGAGGTGTATAATAAGTATACCCAGAAATAAACATTGGAGCAGAGAGAATAATTCTTTTTCTTTTACATTTGTTGATACACAGAGGCCTAGTTTATACATATACTTTAAGTAAATGAAGGCAAATGTTTTCCAATTTTGACCTGTCTTTTACACCCAGAAAGGTGTTTTACTTATTTCCATTGACAGACTGAAATGAATCAGAAAAAATGACCTTCCACATTCCAACTTATTTAGCATATCTTAGAGAAAAGTTCCAAAAAAGGCAGCAGTTACTTGTGTGAGATTTAGCAAATAAAAACTTGATTTTCTTCCTAGACTTTCTTCTCTGGTTATTCCTGAAATTCTATGATGTTTCCATATCCCAAATAACCTCTCTAAACAGAAGTCCTGCTAAATATAATTGAATCAACATAAGCATTTAGCTTATGTTTGTAAAATATAGCAGAAAAGAAATCTAAAGCTGAAACTAAGATAGTAATAAAGCTAATTGTGAAAATAAATTCCAACTTTATATAATAAAAATATAGACTCTTCATGAAACATTCTTTAATTTAAATTATATAGAAATGTTCTGAGTGTGGGAGAAAAGACTGACTTTGAGATTCTACATACTAAGACATTGTCCTGCTACTGAATTCATTTTATTTTCCTGCTTATCTCCTTATGTTAAGGGTAAATTGGAGACATAATTGAAATTGATGGAGATAATATCTAGTTCTCCAATAAGTGGCAGAGATGAGACAATAAAAGATTTTAAAGTGCCCCTTCCTAGTGTTGCAACATTTCCCCAGCTTCTGGTACCATTACAAAGCTGGCACCTAGGACTTTTGTGTGTTTATCCTTTACCCTTTAATCAATTTGTGTAATTCAAGTTAATCTAGGTACTAATGACCAGTGTAATTTCATTGCTATGGAATTATTATTAAAATTTAAGGTATCGAATCTTTCCATATATAATAGCATTGTTATGAAAAGTTAAAGTATAATAGTGACCTTCAAGCTAAGGTGCACTGAGTAGTCTATTTGAACACTCCTAAAGAAAACCATATAGGTAGTTTTCTAAGGTATGTTGGGACATAACCTTAATTAACTTCATGAATTGTTTTACTTATGTTGGTTGTTGGACTGTCCATAATTTAGAAGTTGTTTTTATAAGAAGTCCAACATAATTTATGTGGGTATGTGCAAATTTTATCAATTTGTTCTTTTTAATTTATTACTTCCTCATGGCTAAATAGGTATTTTAATTTTATGGCCCATGTGCTTACTGTATTCACCTGAATCCTCTGGAAATTAGTGTGTTTTTCTATGGAAAACCTGTATTTTTTAAGTGCCTGTTTCAATTTCTCACAGTAAAGAAGGATTTAACCAGCATGATCTATTTCATTAATGATATCAGAAGAAGATATCTACTAAATTATCCATGACTAAAAACAAATTAAAATTGTCAACAATACATAAGAAATGTACATTGAGAAAATATTCCTAATCATAGAAATGTTAACTAGGAAAGAAAACTCTACTTGAATAATTGTGTTTAAGAAAGATTAACTGTAGGAGAGAATTCATTTTTACCCATTATAAAATGAGAGCTAAATAATGTTATGTTCTTCTTCTTCAGGGTACAGAATAAGATGAGTCATTTAACACTTATTAAGTTTACATCTACAGTAGCCAAGCCACACCATATGGATTTCTTCATTATCCCATAATTATCTGTTTGTCATTATATTTCATTTTCTTCCATAGAAGGAAACATTTCTTTTCCAAATTTCATTTCATTTTTTTTAATTCTTCTACTCCCTAGTTCTGTTGGGTACAATTCTCAGAAAGACTGTGTACTATTTTCTGACCTATAACATTTTTTTTTTAAATATATTTCAGCTCTAGGGTGAACTTAACTCTTGCTGACAGTGGTTTGAGATCAACCCTACGCCTGTTGAAACTCACAATTTTTGTCATTGTAGTGGCTTTCCATTAAGCTTTGGGGCAGTATTGGTGTCTGAGGAAATGTTTGCTGGCATTTGAAGTGCTTGCTTTTTAATTATTTTGAATTTTAGGCATTTTTTTGTCTTTGATTTATAATGAAAGCATGATTTCTGTCTAGGTTTTTTTATTATTATTATTTATGTTGTTTGGGGAGGAAATATTGGATGATTTAAACCTTATTTCCCATTGTCTTTAGCTTACCAGAAGTACTCTGATATAAGAACCTACACATTATAAAGAGAATAAGGCTTTAATAAATGGAAATCTTGGAATTTTTTTAAATAACATCAAAATTAGATTTAAAAAACAGTATGAGAAAATAAAAAGTTGCCATTAGCTTACTTTACAAATGGCACATCATATCTGCAGTATATGTATATACATATGTTTATTTTAATTTAGAATGTCTTCCTTAAGACAGGAGTCCCATAAATGTAATATATAAGAGTTGAAAAAATATTTAAGATTCTTCACATTTCTTATATTAGTGAGGGCAAACAGAGTTGTTTTGCATTCCCCCAAGGGTCATTTTATTATATGTTAACAAAACTGCAAAACATCAATATAATCATGCTCTTTCTTGGAAGAGAAGAAATGTCCCTAATAATAATTTGTAAAAGATAATTTCAGGATTTAAATGTTCATGCAAAAAAAATATAGTATATCTCTTAGAAAAATAATCCCTATTTCAATATAAAATGTTTTAATATGTAAAAAAAATCAATGGTGGTTTTGGACATTATATCTCACCATTTTGCTTCAGTGACAATTATTACTAATCCAGAGGCAAGGAGGGGCATGTTATTCTTGGTTAAGCTTTTTATGTTGTAACTAATAACTCGAAATGGATTACTGGTAATGTAACCCAGTTGAACAAATTTTTAATATCTACCTTGTAATAATAAGCTGATACTGTAGCTTTGGGGCAATAAGAATCATTTAACATTTGCTCAGTTTACTATTATCTAAATTTAAATACAATGTATATTTATAATTTTATTTTTAATTTGTTTTTTCTTGAAAATAGGTGAGATTTTTATCATCCTACTTGACAACGTTCATTTTCATTAAAAATATAAATAAAACATTATTTTTCTAACAAATTTTTTATCCTAAGAAAATTTATTTTGATACATAATAATATAGAAATTCATAAAGAACACATAGTTGTGATTCCTCATAATAAAGTCACATCAGTTTAAAACATTTCTATACATTAACTCATTAAAATCTCTTAAATTTGAAATGTTTGATAGTTCTTTATGATTAAAACAGTAATGGAATAAACCTCATTGACATAAAAACTAATTAGTTATAATTATAGCTGAATATAAATTTATTTAGCATTATTTGTCAGGAACATTCAGCAAAAAATGTATCCCTGGAGATGTGAGACTTCCAATACTTTTATATTTTTTAACATAATTTTATAAAACATTATAGAAATACAAACTTTTTATTTTATTAACATTTGCAATCCAAATAAGAAGGATTTTTCTCCATATGTTCTATACCAAACAGATCAGCATACTGTTATAATAAATGCTATATTTTATCTTTATGTTATTTGACTTAGGGCTGTAAGATTCCTACTATGATCATATCAAGTCCATGTTGACTCTGTGAAAATAGCACAATGCAACATCTTGAAAATAAACAATAAAATTTTATGAATTCATAAAGTGCTGCTCACAATTGATTATGCATTCTCCTTTCAATTCACATGAGAATTTATTCAATTGTTTAATAGAATTAACAAAAAAATTTTTTCAGATTATAGCCAATGTAATCTTGTGGCCACATTTCTGTCAGAAGCTATAAAATTTCAACAAATTATAAATAAATGATTAAAATCTGTCAGGGCCTACATACTAGAAAACAATGGTAAATAATTGTAAGACCCAAGGGTATGAGAAATTTGCAGAGAAAGAATTAGAATCAAAGACATAATGCTCTAATAACTGAAGAGAGGAACGGACAAATCCACAAATATACAAGAGATTTCAGCACTCCTCTCTCAGTAACTAAGATAACTAGTAGACAGAAAATCAGAAAGGTTATAGAAGAACTGAACAATGACATCAACAAACTAGATCTAATTGCCATTTGAAATGCACCCACCAACATGCAAAAGAATTCATATTCTTTTCAAGTGTACCTCAAATATTCTTCATGATACATCATATCATGGGTCAAAAAAATCTAAAAATTTTGAAATAATATTAATTATATTCTCAAAGAACAAAGGAATTAAATTATAATACGATGGTTCATAGAAAAACCTACAAATACTTTAATATAAAATGACACATATTCTGTGTAATTACTAAGACAAAGGGGATGGCTCAGTGGAAATTAGAAAGATATTTTAAATTAACTGAAAATATATCTAAATGTGAGGGGTACAGGTGGAACAGTACTTAGAGGTAAATTTATGGCAGTAAATAATTTTTAGGGAAAAAATGAAAGGATTCAAATTAACAGTTGAAGCTTCTACCTTTGCAAACTAGAAAAAGAAGTGATATATAAACCTTAAGCAAGCAGGAGGAAGGAAACAATAAATACAAAAGCAAAAATCAATGCAATAAAATAGGAAAAAGAATATAGGGGAAAAAACTGTCCTTATTCATAGATGATATAATTTCCCATGTAGGAAATACCAAAGTACCTATAACACTTCCCCCTCCCAAAAATAAAAAACACTTAAAACTAATTAGTGGGTTAAACATGTGCAAGTATGTGAAAAACTGCAAAACACCAATGAAATAATTAAAGAAATCCTAAATAACTGAAGGGGAATACAATGCCCATGAATTAGTAGAAAAAAATTCTAGCACATTTCTGAAATTTTAGATTCTGGTTCTAAGTTTCTAAATTATACATAGCTGTAAATTGTATAAGGACAGCAAAGGAACTAGAATAGCTAAAACAATTCTGTCAAAGAAGTATAAGGTAGGAATATTCACTCTATCCAATATTAATACTTTTTATAATGCTACAGTAATCAAGACAATATAATGTTGGTGAAGGAATAAATTCACAGATTAATGAAGCAGGATAGAGAAAAAAGAAGATAGATCAAGACAGTCTTGGTAAATTAGTCAACAATTGTCAACAATAGTGCAAAACAATCCAATCCGGAAAGGACGGTCTTTCAAGAACTGTTGCTGAAATAACTGGTCACTGAAATCCCAAGAACAAATAAAAGAGAATGAACAAACATAAAAACAAAACCTAATCAGCATACCTTATACAAAAGTTGTAACTGTGATTACAACATAGATACCAATACAAAACATACACACATAAAACATCTGAAAGAAAATCTTAGTGATCTGGAGTTAGGCAGAGTTCTTAGAAGAAGCATAATCCATAAAAGAACAAGAAAAAAAGATAAAGTGGATTCATCACAATTGATAATTTTACTTCTTTAAAGGAAAGTTAAGAAAATGTAAATCACATATTGGCAACTGATTATATAAATAACTAATTTATAAAGAATACATACATATGTACACACATATAAATATGTATATACTTACATATATAATTAACTCTGAACAGTAAGAAAACAAGTGATCTAATTAAAAAGGGGCAAAAATTTTCAACAGAATTTCCCCACAGAGGATATAAAGATGGCAAATAAATATACGGAAAGATGTTCAACATTATTAGCTGTTAGGGAAATTTTAATTAAAGCCACAATGAAATACTCCTCCTACACACTTTTTAAAGTGGTTAAAAACAAAATACTGACACTATCAAATGTTAACAAGTTACAACTTGAATTTCAATACATTTTTGGTAAAATGAAAAATGATACAGACTCTGGAAAACAGTTTGGAAGTTTCTTAGACAATTACACATCAGCTCATCATATGATAAAGCAATGTTTAGAAAAAAAATTATGTTCACACAGAAGTTGTGCATGAATCTCTGTAGCAGGTGTATTCATACAATGTAATACAATTCAGCAATCATAAAAATTTCAATTTTTGATACATCCAATAACCTGGCTATATATTAAATGCATTAAGATGATACGAAATTATAGTTTCAAACAGTTACAGGCTGTTTGAAAAGATATTTTCATCAGCATAAGGATTATCATAGCTGAGTGATTCTATTTAAAATCCATTCTCTAAGAGACAAAATTAGGGTCAGAGAATAGATCAATGGTTGACAAGGGTTAAGTGTGCGAGTATGCAGGGGGTGATGGGTGCCATTATAAAAAGAGAAAACGAGAGATTTTTTCGTAAAAGTAATGGAACTATTCTGAATGATGATTGTGGTGGTGGTTACCTGATTTTATATAAGTATTAATAACAATCATGAACTGTATGCCAATAAAAATATCAAATTATGGTATGAGCTGTTAAAAATTTAAATTAATTTTTAAACAAAAATTCTCAAATGATAATAATAAAGAGACTCATTCTTTTCCACTTGTTTACATTCTGACTTCACACACACCCCTGGATAGTCACACGATCACAGCTATTGTGAGATTTACTTGCTTCTGAACTGTCATGTAACAATGCTATGCTTTACCCATCACAAATCTAAATAATGTTGACAACTACAAATGATTGGCATGACAAAAAAGGGCCTTCACTCCAGGTGCAAAGAGCAAAACAGAAACCCAACAAAATATCTTCTGAGTAAATGAAACTGTTTTTATTTGACTCTGCCTCGGTCACATTTTTCTACATGTGTCTTCCCATTATTTCTACAATGAAAAATGTTGTCTTAGTATTCTTTGATCTTGATAGATTATTTCAACTGTGACAAGGTTGAGTTTAATTAGTATTTATCAACATGTGTATTCTGCCAAGCAATATTTTTATGCTAACTCTGTTAGTAGACTGTCTTTATGCCACTGGGTAGAATGAACAATGATAATTTCAGTTTATACACTGAGAGGTAAGCATGTTAGAAGAATGTGAGCAATGTTTTTGATTTGCAGTCCCATGCTCAGATGGACTTTCACATGGTGATTTTGACTATGTATAGTGAATACAGAGAAAAACTGTATTGTTTTAATGTTTCTGAGTTAGAATTAGTAGTTTTATATTTAGACATGGACATTAAGCATAAGGGAAATAAAAATTTTAGGCTGGGAATTGGTGTAACAGGCTGGATGGCAATGATGTCAGGGTTCTTGTACAGAGTTGAAGAATGAACATCACAAATGCTCAAGGTGGGCAAGCAAGAAAGAGGCTTTTTACTGAGAGAAGTAAAGATACAGAACTCCCAGGCATATACTAGGAGGGGCAAGGCTGCTGTTTATGGGCTCAGTTCTAGGGGTTTTATGCCTGTTGGATCAACAAGGGAGAGAAGCTATTTGTGTTCTATAGGTTCTTGTTAGAATGCCATCTATGTTTTAGCCAACCATACTACAGGTCATTTCTATTTTTAACTAGTATGCCTGGGGCAAGCTGCCTGAGCTATGTGACTTATAGTCAGTAAAAATGGTTCTTTATCAAGGGAGGCTCATCCGGAACCTTCTTATACATTGTTACATTGTTTCAGCTGCAAGTCTCCTGTTTTTCATATTCCCAAGGTCATTAGTTAGCAACTGGTTTGTCCTTCCCAGGGCCCTTATCTTGCTCTAACTGGACAGAGGCTGCCCCCTCATCTTTCCCTGTCTCAGCAATACCCTCTAATAATATGAGACAACCCTATGCCAGCCACTCAAAGGGACCTGGAAACATTTCAAGATGTAGGAATGAAACCAGATCTGGAGTTGTAACTTGGAATTGTCCAGCATCTACATGATGAATTTAAGACATAGGCTAAAAAGTTATCAGTGGAGAGATTTCAGATAGACAAGAGAAGCCAGCTTAGTACACAACCCTGTCCACTCCCAGAATAAAGTCTCTAACCGGGGAACAACCTTGAAAAACAACATGTGTAAGAATGGATGGTAGGGAAGTGGAAAAATCAGAAATACTGTGCAAAGACAGACAATAATCTAAAATATCTTTAGAAGGCAAGACTTTACATGTCTGACATTCTTTACAACGTGAATAAATGAGATTAGGCAAGTGAATTTGTCAACATAACGATTACTGGCTTTACTTAATACCCATTTTATTTTTGTATGTGTGTTTTTGGTGTTTCCCTGATTTAAGTGGGATGAAAAAGATAGGCTATACACATGTAAAAGGAGCAAATAGGCCTTGTAATATGTTTATCACAAGAGAAAACATATAGGTCAATTGCTAGACTGATTTATGAGTTGAAAGAGGGTATTTCAGAGGTGGATAGGTAGGTAAATAACCAGAAATAGAGAATATTTTTGTGCTGATATGAATGATCTGTATATAAGGTGAAATACAATTTACTTTGTGAATGATAAATAACTTGGAAAAAGCTTTCTTGAAGAGAGATGATATGAAATTCAGATTGGGAAAAGGTTGACTTTGACAGCCTATTAGTCTTCTAGTACAATAGGAAAAAGGAGGGTAGCAGCATGTGCCTACAAACACATTACTTTGAAAATGTAATTGAAGGTAAGTGAGAGATATCCTGATTCCTTTTTTTTTTCAATAAAGTCTAAGCCAAAATTATCCATTGACAGCAATGAAGAGGGATAGAAAGTGGAAGTTCCCCTGAAGTGGAGGTTATTAAAATTGTCATTTCAGGAAGTGGCAAAACAAAACCATAACTAAATGCTGTAATATAGGTGGCACTGTTGGGTGTTCACTTGATTTATAATAAATTTAAAGTAACATTGGTCAGGCAGCTTTGTATGATTTTCTTCAACAATGCTTAGCTGTTTAGTTCCATCAGGGAGCAATTCTTAGACAGGACTTAATTTGTCCTATTGCAGATGACCACAGGAAAGAGTGGCTAAATCTTCACAAGAATATTCAAAGGAATGAGTTTAGTAGTGGGGAAAAATAAACTTCTCTTTAATTCTGAGCCAGTGATGGGGACAAAAGAATCAGGGAGCAGGGGATAAAACTATTAGTTCTGTTATGGTGAAAGCTGCATGGAGAATATGATTTCCATGTGTGATGCATAATATGCTTTCTAATAATCCATAGCTTAGAACATAAAACAACACAGCAGAGTAAATGTTTAAGGGAGAAAGAAGTAACTAATCTCTTCCATTAGGGATACTTTTCAGGAACTTTATATGCTGTTTTTGCTTTAAAAGACAAAAGGGCTGTGAGAGTGGGGAAAAAAAAAACCCTTACAATGATCACCCTCTTCTATTTGCTGTTACTAAATCCCCCAGGAAAAATATCTTTGAATTTCTTGGAAAAGTCATGTGCTTGCCTAATTTCCATTTTGTAGCCTCTTTATTCCTTCTGTTGACATCAATTATTTTAGAATAAACTGTTAATTTTAATTCTCTTTAGGAAACTGACATACTTAGTTTGCTTATTCAAACTCAATTTATAAAATCATCCTTTGCCCTCCCTTCCTTTCTCCCTTCTTACTTCCAATGGCAATTGTTGCCCAAATCAAAAAATGTTGTGTGCAAGTTCCCAGAGCACTACCCTAGTAAAATCCATCTGCTGCACTTGCACTAGAGGGTTTATGTACATATATATTTTTATATACTGTATTTACAATATGGGTAGCCATTTACACCTCTGCTCTGAGGCTTTATTCTCTGAACTGAGATAACAGACTCAGATTTGTCTTCAGGTTGGATAAACATGTAACCATCATGTCATTACAGGTAGTGCTGTGTTATCAGTAGCCTTGTATGGAGCAATTAGTTGCATACATGAAAATATCTGTATTCTGTATGAACTTAGGTGTGTAGACAGTATTTGTATAAACTTAAATATATGCACGTGTGTCTGCAGGGCAATTTGTTACTGTGTCAGTTCAAATGCAACCATCATAAATTTGAGAATAGCCATTTCAGGTCTATTTTAACAAAATTTACATGTGCAGTGCATGTTTAAGACACATCAGGAAGTGTAACATTTTTCCTTTCAGAATTAAAAAAAATCTAGTTCTAATATAATGGATAAACATTGTCATTATAAGGTTTATTTAGTCTATAATATTTTGCATATTTAGAGTATCAAATTTATTAAAAAAAGAAGAGTAATGGTCCAATAAAATATCTTCTTAGCACTTGACAGATCAGAACATAATTAATTTAAAAATATGACTTAGTTTAAGTTGTTACATATTTATTACATCTATTATCTATCATCTGTGAGTGTATGTTTTGAATGCTAAATGTTTGTATTTATGAAAGTTTAAGTAAATATAAGTAATACATTCACAACATTTTAAATCAGTTATTCTCTGATTTGGGTGCACACAACAATTAAGAGCTTTCTTTCTAAAAATATAAAACACAGTCTCATCAATTCTCTTTTCACACATATGTGATGGGAAAGGGTATATATATTTTTAATAGTCCCCACCCCAGGTAGTGCTAATGGAAGTGGTCCCAGGATGTCACTTGAAATAAAAATTTCTCAAAGGAAGAGTTATATTATTTTTCTCCTCCAAACAATCCTTTACAAATCCAACTGTTCTGAGCTTCAGTATTTAAAAAAAATAAAAAAGTTTGAAACAATTCAAAATCTAATAATGAAAAAACACATTACATTATTAAGTATGTTACCCATATAATTTATGGAATAAATTGTTTGAAAAAATGAGCATCTACTATTTTTCATTCCCATCTCATCTAGTTCTTATGACTAATAACTGAATGTGTATCAAATTATTGTTTTTCTATATCTATGCACAAATGCTTAGGTTGGGGCATAAACAGTATCACAGGATGTGTTTTTTAAATAACATATCTTACTTCAAATTTCATAGAAATATTTTCAGACCAACAAACTATTTTAATAATATTTGCTTAACAATGGTCACTTATAGAGACACCCTTAGTTTGGATATAGCATAATTTTTTTTTACTACTTTATTCTTTTAACTACTATAAAGCAATTTTATCTTTTTTGTGTACCTGCACTGAAGTATTTTTAAATGGAAGTTGTAGAAGTAAAACTTCTGAGACAAAGATTATGCACATTTTATAATAATACTGCCAAATTGGACTTTCAACATACATACTGCCATCAATATTGTGTGAGTTACATTTCCTCAAACTTCCCTGCACTAATTATAATTATTTTATTTTTTGACAACCTTCTTTTTTTACCAATATACATTTTCCTGATTTTTGGTAATGTTGAGCAGTATTTCATATGTTCATTCATTAAAATGATTTTGTAGAATAATAGATTTATATTTATAATTTTTATGTAAGAATCTTCATATTTTATTTACTGATTTATAGATTCTTTATAAATGATGAACATTAATCCTTGATTTGTTGTGCATATATAAATTTTTTTTCTCCCTCTTAACATTATTCATGATACTTCCAAAATAAATACCATTGAAATTTTAATTGATATTTTACTGAATTTATAGGCTAATTCAAGAGAAGATCAATATTCCTTTAATACTGCTACTTTGCATTTAGGAAATTACCTACTTTTCTGTTTAGGTATCCACACACTTCAAATTAATTTTATCATTTTATTCATACAGAATGGACTCTACTCTTAGGTATATTCCAGCTTATTTTATAATGTTTGTTGCTAAAATGAATGGGATATTTTTCATAAGTCATTTATACTTTTTAATTGTGATGGAGAAAGTTGATGAATTTCACATATTCTACTACAGGAGACTGTATACACAGATAGGTACCAGCCTGATGGATCAAACATCCTTGGATTGAATTCTCTTTGGGCTGCTCTTTAGATGTACATCCTTGGACAAACTACCTTAGCCACACTAATCCTCAGATTCACTGTCTGTAAAACTAACCTAAAAATAGGATCAGGTCTCCTAGTAATTGTTCTTGAAATGTTGCTAATATTTTATCCTTAAAATTTACAGATTTTTAAAAAGTAGATATTAGTACGAGGAAAATAAAATATCCTTTAATTTCTAGTTTACTAAAATTGTTTTTAATTATTTTGACATTTGGTGAGATTTGACCTGCTGAAAAATATGAAGGCCTAGATCACAGGTACACTGCAGTGTTTAAATGCAGGCAAATGGCTTTACTCTTTAAAATAAAACAGAAATGCTGCACTTTTTGGAGATGTACTTTTGTATATACTTGAGAGGTACTAAAAATTATTATTTTACTCTTAAAAAATTCAGGATTAAATGAGCAATGGCAAGTCTTTTCTTCTTTGACCTGCTTTTTAAATTAAATTTAGCCACCATAAAAATGCATTTAGATTTTTATTTACATATGTATGATACTATTCAGATTGTAAATTCTATAATATATATCCTCATTAACTCTTTACAACAACTTATGAGATGAGGAATATTCATAGCTTTCCCAGGTTGGCCTCTAATAGGCCTGTAAATCTCTTTCCCAATACTCCTACAAATTCTAATCTTTTTAAGAGCAGTATTTATGTAGATGTGTCAAGGACAAGACAAAAGAATTCCTGAGAGCTGTGAGAGAGAGTTTTATGTGGCTGGAATACAAAAAAGTCCCCACACTCCTAGAATAACCCAGATTGTTCCATAACTAAGCAATATGGAAACAGCCACCTGAACCCAGTCACCAACAACTTGACTTAGTGAAACATTTCTACCGACCAAATAATCAGTGATAGACTCTCAAATTTAAAATCAGCCAATGTTGGACAAACATGCCCAACAACCAGCCAAATAAGCTCACTTCTACAGATGATGTCAGCTGTTTGACACCTCTGATCTCCATGATTCTTCATATTAGATCAGCAGCTGGCTCTGCTCAGAAAGGTTGTACTGCTCCTTGAGTATAGTTTTGTGAATATAGTTTCTTTTTATCTGAAGACATAGAGACAACTTATCTATTCTCTGTATGGCCAACATATGAGTAGAACTTCCACTCTAAAAGGCAGAAAAAATAAAGATCTTGGGAGTTACTGATCCAAAACAATTATTAAATCTAGACACATATTGCCAGACTACAGATTAAAACTCAGCCTGTAGAAAATCTGTGGCAGACTGTTATCTTCCAAAGCTGGCTGCACTAATATATATTCCACCTATAAGCTTTCCATATGACTTTTTTCAAAATGACTTTGACAATCCTCATTGAGTTATGCATTCTGTGTTTCCTATCCTTAAATCTGGCAATATCTTTACAACTGCCTTAACCCATAAAATGTGGCGTAAATCATGACATGTGAATTTAAAAGCTAGAGCATAAACAGGTACTGCAGCTTTCACCTTGGACTCTTGGGTTACTCACTCTGGGAAAAGGCAGCTAGCTGCCATACAATGATAATCCTCAAGAATTCCCTTGGTGAGGCCTAAATAGAGAGGTATGGAAGCCCAGCTGAGAATCAGCCTCAAATTTCCAGAAATCTGAGTGAACTAACTTGGAAGTGAATCATCCAGAACAGTCAAACCCTCTGAAACTACAGTCTCAGCTACAGCAATGCAAGGTCATGACATGACTGATCTTAAATAAGGACTGCTTAGCCAAACCCTTCCCAAAGGGGGAGTGTATATGTAGGATAGATTTCTAGAAGAACAGTTTTGTACTTTAAACTTCAATAGTTTTCAAACTGCTTTCTAAAGAGGTTGCATAGATTTACATTCTCATCAGTATTACTTCAAGAGTTTCTTAAAGCAGAAGTATTTAAATCTAGTATGTAACGTATGAAATTGTCTTTCACATGTGAAAATGATTGGTCTTCCAGATAATGAATCCTTCAGCCTCAGTCCTGGAGGCAATTCAGAACCACCCTGCCTGTCTGCAATTAAATGTGTAGCATGAGTTTGAAATAAAATTTTTTTTTTAATTAACCCCGAGATACTCAGCATGTTTGCACTGCAGCACAACCTAAGTGTCAGGGTTAAGTAATAAGATTTACATTAGATCAAACTTTCTTTTTATTATTTATATCATCTTGAGGAAGTAACAAAATCTAACCCTCAGTTTTACATTGAACATGTTAAATTCAATTACTTATATAACACAAAGATTCATAAAGAAAAGTAGTATCTTTTTATCCACTTTCAATAAAAGAAAATTAGAAGTTAAATGGATTTTTTACTTATCAGGCTTAATTAAAATACTTCTTCAATTTTTTTCACCATTTTTTCAGTAATCTTTCACATTTTCCATAAATGTGAATAGGAAATTAATCTATTATGTTCTGACTTTTTGGAATAATTTATTTATTTTAACCAGTAAAATAAGAGAGTTCTTTATTTACTAAGGCTCTATTTGTGACTCTAAATTTTAAGATAGGGCATGTGGGAAAGTTGGGGTTCCTATAGCCAGGATCCTCACTGAACTTAAACCACCTGATGATGTAAATGGCCTTTTGCTAGGCTACCGCTTCCACATCTTTAGACAATATGCTATTATTGTGCTATATAGAGAGCTCGGCCCACTGCTCTGGGTGGAGGCAGAGACGCTAGTGCTGGACTTACTGCCCGGAGAACATGCAGGGTAATAAAGCCTTTCACCGCACAGAACGTTTTGCTGTCAATTTCTTTGGTCACATTGAATCCATAGCGAACTTGCCTGGGGCTGAAACCCAATGGCAAGACAGGGCAGAAGATGTCTCTATTCACATTGAGAAATATTTTCCATAGTTATTTCTTAAGGTTTCTCAGTGAAACTGCCTTGAAAAAGATCCAAATCTTACTAATGTTTAGACTTCAGGAATTTATATGTTTAGTAGAAACAATTAGAGACTATTTTAAATTAACTGAATCTAACTCAAAATGTTTTGATTTCTATTATTGAAAAAATTTGCTTCTCTTAAGTTAGACAAACTTAAACCAAGGTTCTGTTCTGACCATTTTAATCTAGTACACTTGACCATATACTCAGTAAAGACCTATCTATGATGGAATGTAAAGGCTTTGAAGGCCAGGAGGGGCTGGCTAGATGGGACAAATCTTGAGAGTTGTGAGCATTAGTTAATTGTGGGAAACCTCTACATCTTCATCAGGGATAGTTTGAGATCCACACCAGCAGAAAGAATAGTTTGGTCCATGAAAGGTTATTAATATCATATCCACACTGAACATCATTCTACTGAATAAGGATGTTAAGATTATCAAGATGTATTATCCTTAGGATAACAATTACTTTCTTGCTAGTAGAACTCAATAATTCAGTCCAGTCATTAAAACTATTAAAAATGAAGTATAGGACAGTGTGGAAAGTTGTTTATAATTAATTATAAAACTTAAAAATGGAACACAATGCTGAGTCCATAGATATGTAAACTGATTCACATTTTGATTAGTGTCATTATCATAATTGTACAGTAAATAAATATTTCATAATTTACTATTTTTTAAACATAGGCCTCCATATATACACTTTGAAATTATTTCTCAAAACAATTACAGAAAGAATGCTCTCCATATATACTAAAATCATGTATTTATACTAAAATTAAGCTATGCTCATACATATTTTGGGGGCCAGAGGTTCAGTTAGGGAATATTTTTTTTTTTGGCCTGTGTCTTCTGGGAGTGTACTTTTAGGCTATGTGTACTTTGGTGGCTAAATGATTCTTAGATATATATCACAAGGATAGAATTTCAAAGATGCTAAATACCTAAGTGTTAAATGTCTTAGAAAATATTTAGTCCAGGTTGAGCCTCACCAGGGCTAGGTTAATTGTCTTAACTCTGAATTGACTAATGAATTTGACTTCAATTTTTAATGAAAAATATTGCTGAAGTATTTGATAAAGTTTTCCTAGAATGACTAAGGGAATATAAAATACACATTCTTATTACTTCATATACTTTTTTCTTCAAATAGCACTTTAATGTATTTGCCTTGATTAATAACAACAACCACAAGAAAGACTAGCTCCTGGCACCATATTGCATCATTGCTGACAACTAAAAAATAAAACAATCTCATGAATATTTAATGTTTAATAACAATTTACAAAATTACAACCCATAATAACAAGAAGGGATGGTAGTATTTGAACTAAGTCTCTTGGTACTAATCATGTAGTACAAATAGTGACACTAAAAAATATATGAAAGCAAGATTTTGGAAGTGACTATATTTTAATAAAACGTTTTAAAAAACAAGTAGATTTCAATAAACTTATTACAGTAATTCAGGAATGTTGTTTTCAAATGACAGGAACTAATTACCATATTCTTACTTCTTAGAATATGATTAGTACTAGAAATGAATGCAAATATTAAAATTGGTCTCCGATGACCTAACCAGTAATAACACAATGCAAGGGGCTAATTAGGTTCATTTCATTAAACATGAAATGAGGGTGAAATTCCTCTTCAAAATTAAAGCTACCACTATTAAAATCCTAATCATATACTGAAAAAGCAGTCTTTGACTAAAATATATTTATTTAGTTGTACTACATGGTGAAAATTATATTTGGCATAGATTTTTCTCTTTCTAAAATTTCAAAATGTAACGAAAATTTATTGCTGAACTTCCTATCAAAAGTTACATACACTCAGTAGGATACAATCATTTTGTCCAACAGTATCAGAAGGTGAGCTTTTACAAATGATGTATTTTATATGCAACTGAAATCTTGTTTACCAAGTATAAACGCTTGTTATGATTAATCACTAATGTTAGGTTCTTTACCAAATGCCTGAATATTTTCCTGCCTCTTAACACTTTCCTATACTCTAAGTAACCTAAATACACAACTTTAAACATCCATTATTGTATTAAATAGTGATATATGTGCAAAGGATGGTTATTAAAATTTGAGATACAGGAGCTTCAACTTCTGATTAGGATGTAGAACATAAAAATAACACTTTATCCAATGAAAATATTATTTAAAAGGTAAAATAAAAATCATTTACTTCTGTGATGCTATCAAAGAGCAGTGGACAAAGAAGCCTCTAAAAGCTGAATTACAGAGAGAATAAGCTTTTTGTGGTGAAGAAGAAAGCTGTTTTTTCAATGAATGGAAGTATATAATATGTTCATTATATAGTAGCCATAATTTTAGAACTTTCAAGCAGATAAATATTTCTTAGGACCAAACTATTAACCACAAAATAAAAAATGATAAATCTAATGTTATCAAAATAAAAACTTATTTTCATCAAGGACTCCATATAAAAAAATGGCAAGAACTAGACTGAGAGAAAATACTTATAATAGATTTATCCTATGACATATTTGTATTAGATACATAACTAATCCTAAAAATCAATACTAAATAACCAAACAATCCAATTAAAAATGAGTAAGGACATAAAAAGATACTTCACACACACACACATATGCACACATGCACACCATACAATTAGCCAATAAATACAAAAAAAGATGAGCAACTTCATATTCTTCAGATAACTTTGAATTAGATGATTGGTGAGATATCACTGAGCCATAAGAATGAAAAAAAAAGATTAAAAAGTCTGAAAATAGTACATGTTGGCAAGGAATTTTAACAACTGTAGTGCTAACACATGACTGGCACTATTATAAAGCAGTAGACATGCTGTGAAAAACTGCTTAATGTTTTTTGAGAGTAAAATACATCAGTTTGGTGATCCAGCAGTTCCACTCATAGGTATTTTGTGGACATGAGAAAACATGACCTCAGAATGCTCATACCTAACAGTTCATAAAAGCTACTCATAACCAAAATCTAGAGACAATGCAAATGTTCAACAACAGAATTATAATACAATGTAGTATATTTATTCAAAGAAATATTCCTCACCAAGTAAAAACACACTAGTGATACACAAAACGCCATGTATGCATCTCAAAACCATTGTGTTGTACCAAAGGCAAACAGAAAAGAGAACATACTGTATTTCCACACTTTCATGAATTTTAAAAAAGTAGCTGAAGTAATCATGGTGATAAAATCAGAAATGGATTATGTGAGAGTTCTGTGGGTGGTACAGAGGACTTTTTGACTATCAAAAATCACTGCGGAAGCTTTCTGGAATGAGAGAAATGTTCTCTATTTTGATTGGTGGGATGGTAATATGGGAATATTCATCTATCAAACTCATCAAAGTCTACATTTAAAATGAATATACTTTTGTGTATGTAAATTACACCTTGATAAAAATGCAAATTATGTTACAGAATATTGGGACCAGAATACCAGTTATAGCACACAGCTATTTAAAATTCATCCCTGGAAGAAATAAATTTACTTGAGTCAAAAGTAAGAGGGCTTTAAAGTTGAAATTCTTTTTCATATTTATCATTGTGATTATGGCTTAGGAAAGATAGGCTCAAGAGAATGGCACAGATGTGAGAGAGACAAGAGCAATCTGTGTGTTCTCCAAGAAGCCAAGCTCAGGGCATGGGGATTTCCTGGGGAATATTTAATGCTGGGAGCACTATTGTTGGATGGAGGGCAGAAATGAGTCTGAGGATCTGAGCCTACTTTTCAGTATTTTCTGATAAACATATGTCAGAGTATTACTACTGACAGCAGTAGCATTTAATTTTATGTATCCAATTAAACTGTCCCTCAACACTTAAATGGTGTTAATATTTATGATTAATTTTTTCAGAGCTTATTTTGATTGCTTAGCTGCCTCTATTAGAGTTGAATGCTATGATCTAAATTCTGTGGTGCCAGAAATATTCTGTGTAGTAAGAAATAATAGACAGTCTCAAGATTTGTAAAAACAGAACCACAAGTTTAAAAAAAGAAAAGATTCATGACTTCAAAAAATTTTTAATTCCTTGATTTTATTTGAAGAAAGTGAATGGTATAATACTTATGTACTGAAAATCTACTGATTAATCAGTAGATTTTTTTACAGCCCCTACTATGGGGTAAAACAGTCACTTTGTGAGATGAGGGATGGGTAGCAGAGGTCTTCAACTTTCAATTCTTATCACCCAGGGCTCTACATCTGCAAGCACATCGACTTCACGTTTTTTTGGCCTCTAAAGGCAGTGGGTTCTAAGGAGAAGTTCATGACATTTTAGCTTTCTTGGTTTATGGATGTCAGTTTAAAGCCTGATGTCAACAGCCCTTTAAAGATCGTTCACCTCTCACTGGTGTAAAGTTTTGCTGGAGAAGAGTTGGAGACAGAGGTATACTTCTTTAACTCAAATGTTCTTTGGTTTCAGACTTCAAGCACTTTCTCTGGCCATAGGTACCCCACTCATCCAAGTGCATAAACCAAGCAAAGTACTGGAGAGCTAAGCAATCCCATAGAGGAAGGCCTGACAGAATTTATCTATTTGTGATAAATTTGAGGCATTAGCTATACTGTCTCCTCAAGCTCCTCTGAAGAATTACCACTCATTTGCTCACTGTTCAAAACGTCTTTTCTTTCCTTGATTCACTTCCTTACTCCCTACCAATAGGCTTGAACAGCTGCAGATAGCTAGGTTGGTTTGACCGTGGACTTGGTTTTGATAAGCAATTGGATTCCTGTGAGTTTTTTTCATATTGTGTCTTTTAAGGGCAGATGTCTCAACTGAGGCACACAAAATCATTGGCTTACTCTTTTATGACACTGTATCTTGACTGGTTTGTTATGTAGAAATAGGTAACAAGAACAAGGAGAAGATATCTACTTTTTATCACCAATATAGCAGATCCATGTGATATTGTGCAGAAGACCAAGATGTTTAAGGTCCTTTGCACTACACG
Source organism: Smutsia gigantea (assembly GCA_032199065.1). Lineage (NCBI taxonomy): Eukaryota > Metazoa > Chordata > Mammalia > Pholidota > Manidae > Smutsia > Smutsia gigantea. The sequence continues at coordinate 150,737 of JAVSCE010011080.1, forward strand.
ACTGAAAGCAAGAGAATTAAAATATTCATGAGACAACTCTATGTGTATATAATGCTCTCCGTTCTATGTTAATCTGAACAAATTTTTAGCCTCTTTATTGAAAAGGATCTAAAGAAGTGCTTCAACAGATATGGCATACCAGGTGGCAAAGGCTTTTAATTTATTAATCTATTAACCTATGAAAGTAAAGGAAAACATCTTGCACAGAAGCTGATATTCAAGTTATAAATTGGGTAGGTTGACAGTCACCACTTCCATTTACCATTCACCATCTGTTTTTTTAAATATTTTTTAGACATGAACTTATTAAATGAACAAGAATAGGAATGACCATCAATATATTATTCAAAATTTTGATGGTGGAACTTAACCATACAATTTTAACTGAGATGTGGTATTTATCCTTATTTATTTATGCTGATTTAATAAACACAGTGTATTTTAAAATACCATTTATTACTTACAGCAAATAAGTAAATTTCAGAGGCTTCTCTTGGTTTATTCTATCATAATGGTTCTTATTCCATCAATTGGCAAGTAATGTGAGGATTCTGTCAGCTGTCAATAATGCACTGCAATTATACACCCAAGGACTGGAGACATGAATACAAGATCAGTTTTCAGTGGAACAAATTGGTTTGTTTAAATCATTTCAAAGCCTCTATTCAATAGATCTTTAAAAAGCTGGTCATGCCTTTCCCTCTGTGTACAGTTATGCTGAGAAACTGGGGGAAGCAGTGATGTGCTGATAAATTTCTAACTGGCTCCCATGGTGGGGAGAAATAGCAACCGTATTTCATAGCATTAATTTTCAATTCCATACATTCCAATTTCAATATACCCACCATGACTGATTTAAGATACCAATGAAAAATATTGAACTTGGAGTTGAACAAAGATGCTTACAATCCCTTATAAGCTGGTATAAATTGGAGGCATCATCCCACCAGTTGTTAGAATGTTTATTATATTTACTTTCTAGGGTATTATAGAGTCTATCCTCAAAAGACAAGTTCCCCCACAACAGATAGACTCTAAGTCTTAGAACTACTTCAGGTTTGGAATCTTGGTGACACTTTGAATTTTCCATTACAGCTGCTAGCATTAGCCTTCAGCTTGTAAGAGTTTGATCATTTTGGCCATTATATCTTTGTTGGCCATCTATCTTCCCCTCAGAACTACCAATGCCCCATTACCTATTGCTTCATATTTATTGTGGTATGTGAACCTGTTTCATCACCTACTTGCATCTGTCTTATTATGCCATGTGCTTCTCCCCAGGAACAGTCACCTACCTGGTTGTTTCTTTTGCTTCTGGCAATGTAGCTCCTTTAAAATATCCATGTCTCAAAACCCTTCAAACCTTTGCTAAATATTCATTCAAGGCAGAATAATAATATTTTTTTTTACCTATGTTGATTAAATGGATTTGTTGACTATATTTCCTTATTTTAACAAAGTGGCAGTATAATAATCTTGACGACCTAGTTGACAATAGTTATCTCATGTCTAAGTTTAAAGTATTCATCCTAGTAGAATATAAGGCCCAGCTCCAAGTGTCAGAATATTGAAACATGAGTCAGAGAGGATTTCTCTGTATGATCAAACTCTTCCCTTTTTAGCTTAATTTTCTGTCCTCTGTAGTCCAGCATCCTCAAATTCACACGTAAGAAGTTTTCCTGGCTCTAGCCAGCATGTATGCAGTGTAAGCTTGGACAGTTGCCTTTTCTTTTCGTAATGCAAGTGCCTGACTTAAGCTTTGATTCCTGAAGCATCTACTTCAGAGGTGCAACAATTTCAGACTGTTATCTCAAATAAACATGTTGCCAGCCACAGGACTAGATAAAGAACCAGGCCATGCACACCTCGACCCACTACCGAAAGCTCCTTTGTTTTAGAGATCTCGGTTGATTTGATAACTGACCATTTGGGCTGCTTGATTGTTCTCTTCCAGTGCTTTAAATTCCTGCTCTTATGTTTTAAATTTACCAATAAAGAGTGAGCCCACAAAACACTAGGCCCCCACCCTTGACCCAAAAAAAGCAGAACCTCAGGCCCATGCTTTATGGTGAACTCGCTATGTGGCACCAGGTGTACCACATTAATTTCCAGGACTTGTAAGTAATAAGCCATTTTTTTTTCCCAAAGTTTCTTCATAGGGCATGCAATCATAATAAGAACCAGTGACAAGGGCCAGTCTTGTCACAATATTGGTTTATATAGGCTGAGACCAGCACAGAACAATATACTAGCAAAGTCTGCAGAATTTTTGGAGTGTATGTTATTTACTCCAGAATCACAGAGTTTCCAAGTTTGACTATGCTGAGGACTTACCTTAATTACTGATATGGAAGCAATGAGGTGGAGTGGCAGCACACTTTGAGATACAGGTATCATCATGTAAGGCATCCACTCAGTGAGAACTTTGAATGATCGCCAGACAATGGAAAGATTCTTACCTTTTTCAAGGATCGTCTGGTTAATCTGGAGGTCTAAATGTTCACAAGAAGATTCACTCAAATGTTCTGTAACAGGATACATGGCCATTTAGCATTTAAATCAGTGAGAAGACCTGAGAATAGACACACATCAAAGCTGCATTAAAATCAGTCAGCTTTGTAGCTCTGCTGCCTGAAGTGCTTGGTTTTCAGCATAGCCTTACCCTGCCTAGTCAAGAGTTGAAGGTCTAGATACATGCTGTCTTAAATACTCTGTTTCTTCAAGTTTTCAGGTTTAGGCAATTAACGAAAGCAATACAACTTCAAAATTTCTAAAATGACCACTATATCCACAGTTTTAAAAAGACAGGGCCTTTCAACAAATCATTTCTCTGTTCTACCCAATCTGTATCCACCAAGGGCTAGAGTCTTACAAGCTCTTAGAGTGTAGTGCCCCATGATTGTCATTACATACCATTAGTTAAGTGTTAGTTTTCAATTTCCTGAAGTGATCCAATTCCAAATTTCAGTTTGCAGCTATTCCAAGTCCACATTCAAACAACACTGTACCATTTCATGGGGCAGTGTGAGTACTAATCATAACAAAGTCATCCAAATTCCCACCCCTGTTCTTTGTGTTATTTCTGGAATTCATTTCAGTTATACATTAACATATATATTTGATTATATTACTTGTATTATTATTTTGAATAAAATCTTATCAGTTAGATAATAAGAAAAAAATTTAAAAATTTTAACCTTTATTTGTTCTTTGATAAGTTGGAGTTTTTATATGGTTTGTTCTCTTTGCTTTTGTTTTTGAGGATTCTATTGATAAATCCTCTAGTTTAGAGGTTCTTTCCACAGCCATATCCAGTCTACTAGTAAGCCCATTAAAAGGCATTCTTCATTTTCTGTTACAGGGTTTTATATTTCTAGTATTCCATTTCAGTTCATTCCATTTCCATCTCTCTGATTGCATTGTCCATCTGTTCTTGAATATTGTCTATTTCATCCATTAGAGACCTTATCATATTAATTATAGTTGTTTTAAGTTTGTAGTCTTATAATTCTAACATCCCTGGTTCTGACTCCTGTTCTCTCTCTTCAAATTGTGTTCTATATTGTTTGGTTTGCCTTGGAATGTTTTTCTTGATAGCCAGATATGATGTACTAGGTAAAAATACAGCTGTAAATAGACCTTTAGTAATGTGGTGATGATATTTATGGATAGAGGAAGTGTTCTATGTTCCTATGATTAGCCATCAGTCTTTTAGTAAGTCTATGCCTCTGGACTGTGAACTTCACAGAAGTTTCTTTGTTTTTATTTTTATCCCCCCTTAAGTGGGAGAGGAGGGTGAGAGTGTGTTGGAGCCTCTAGCCATTCATCAATTACAGTTCATATTTTCCTACCCTGGCACTGTTTCTCGCAATGGTTTTCAGTCACTAGTCTCTATTTGGTAAATCAGGACCTGTCCATCTGCCTGTCCATCTCTGTAGTCTTGGTAGCAGAAGATTGTTCTATCCTTCCCTCTCATGTGGATCCAAGAGGATTTATTGATTTTTTTCACTCTTCATCTTTTTTTTTTCTTGTCATTAGGGAAGAGTAGAGATTTCCAAGTGCCTTACTTGTGGAACTGGAAACCAGCATCTCTTTAACTTTATTTTGAGTTAAGTTCTCTAGCTTTGCAGAATTTGACCAGAATGGTGGCATGACCTATCCCTTTAAAAAAAAAAAAGTATGTTGGTTATGTTGAGAATAAACTGATATGAAGTAAGGATAGAAGCTGGAAAATCAGTTAGGAGGCTATTTCCAGTTCAGAACAGAATTGATGATTTTTTAATGACCCTGAAGTTATGGAGATAGTTAGAATAGAATAAATTACAACAAGAGTTTTGAGAGAGAGATATTTTCCCAAAGTAATTGGAAGAGAAGAAAAGTCACCTCAATGAAATAAGGTGTCAACAGGTTCAGATACTTTTTAAACATGTGAGACTAAGTAAATTATCAAAAAGTAAGTATAAATAGAGAAGTAAGCAGGACAAAAAAACTCAGATATAGGGATACTTAAAAGAAAAATAAAAGGCTGAGAAAAAAATAGGGACCTATAAAACAGATTAAGAAGAACTGTCAGTGAGATGAGAGGAAATCCAAGAAAATGAGTGTCACAGACACTTGCAAATGGCATCAGCTGCGAACAAATCACTTGGGAAACAATTTACTATCTTAAAAATTTGGTCATTCAAAACCCATTGAATTTCCTAGCTGCATACCAAAGAGATACTCTTGCATATATATTCCAGAAAATTTATATATGAATGTTAAAACTGGTTCTGTTTAAAATAATGTAAACCTGAACTAACTCTAACACTAAAAAATAATAGATAGATAAATTATAATATATTTATACAATAGGATATTATCCAACAGTAAACGTGCATAAACTTTAGGTATACAGAAAGTATTAGTGAATGTTACCAATGTGATAAATCAAAATAAATCTCAGAAAATGGTAACATTCAGCATGTTTCCTTTTAATAAAATTAAAAGTATCAAAATTAAACAATACAATTTTTAGGAATGTGTGTATGTGTTTTCTAAACTCACATAAAAGAAAGGAAATGATGAAACAAAATCAGTATAGCCATTTCCTTGGGGTTAACGGGATAGAAAAGAAACACTTAAGGCAATTAAAGTTACTGTCAATATTCTAGTTCTCATATATGGTGCGCTGGTTTCATTAATGCTTAATATATTAAAATGAATTAACTTAACCATACATGACTTACAAGAAGACATGAATAAACCAAAGATGGCAAGGCATGCTGATACAGTGATAATAACATATCCAATTTTGTACACGATATTAAAATAAAGCTCAAACAAATGAGTAGGACTAAGACAATCAATATAATTTTAAAAATTGACAAAGATGTGAAAAATGATTTTACATAAAGAGAAATCTACTTGGCCAATAAGCAGGTGAAAAGATAATCAACATCATTATTACATAGTAAGAAAAATTAAAACCATGAAAATAAATAATCCTGTACCTACCAACCTGACATATTTTGAAGTCTGGAAAGTCCTAGTGCTGAAGAAGATATCAAATAATAGGAATTGTAATAAAATATTTGAATTAAAATTAGAATGTAATTTTGACAAAAAAATGTATACTTATAATAAATTTAAATATATAGATTTTAAATTATAAACTCACAATTCCTCTTCTAGTTAAAAATTCTAAGCAAGTTCCCTTCTAGCTACATCAGAAAGAGTATTCATATCAGCATTTGGTGTGATTTAAGCAAAAAAAAAGAACAGATTTAGAAGAAAGCAAATTTTCACTAGATGGGAGAATGAGTAAACAGAAATGTGGAATTATAATTAGAAATAATCAAGATTAAAAAAAATGAAAACTATCAAAGAAGTATGCTTTTCTAGAATCATTTAAACTATCAAGTGCATTGTATCAAATACCCAGAGTAATATTTGAAGACAAAGGTTAAGAAAATTAAGCTTTGTACCTTAAGGCAATAAATATATTTTACTCCCAATCTTTCATTGGAGTATTTTTAAATTCTTAGAAGTTTTAAAGCTCTGCTTACTTAAAAATTATCTCTCACTTTTTTGTGCTGGTATTACAATAATTGAAATTTATATCATGTAAGTTACCTATCCACTCTATGGAGAAGTCAAATGATACATCTTAAATTGTAGTTTAGTCTTCAAACTGACCTTCAGAAAGTGAGTAATACATTAAATTCCCATAAATGTGTACGTCAGAGCCTATTTTCTCATCATTCTTTCATTTTTACATTTGCATTTACCAAATTATAGTCGGCTACACAGTCATTTGTCATTTTAAGTATTTATGTGCTATTGGCATTTCTTTCTTTGTGTAATGCCCTTTTAGACACTCAGCACTTTTTTAATGGGTTGTCTTTTTCCTCCTGATTTATATTCTCAATATAATACCAATGTTAATGTTCTGGCTCTATATTTCCAATAGCTCTTGTAATCAATGTATGCTTAAATTTTAAATATATTTGTTGTACACTGGTTTTGAAATCTAATGTAATTAGGTAATATTTTCTGTTAGAATTCTCAGTTTTTACCTTCATGAAATCTGAGTTTACCACCTAAGTACTTTTCCCTTTTTCATATTGTAAAAAATTATAATTTTAAGGAGTTCTGTATTTTTTTCAGAATTCATTTTGGACAAGTTATTTTAATATTTTAAATAGATTATGAAATAGTAAGTGATTATTATCTTCCTGCGGCAAATTTTCCCAAAGTTAAAAATACAAAAATCTGAAATCATTAATGTAATAATATGTGCATTCTGAGTTATAAGAAAATAAATTATTCAGTATAAATCAATCTGCTTCTTATATCTGTATTCTATTCAGAAAGTCTTTATTATTTCTAGAACAATCTGATGCTGCTGACAAAGTCGTCATTTTTGTTTTTTTCCTCCTCCCTCAAATTTTAACTTCCAGACACAAATCCCTCAGTTTGCTGAAATCCAGAAAACTCATAAGATATGTTCTGAATATTTATTACTGTTTCTAGTAATAATATTGCATTTGTCTTTCTTATCATACATCAAGTTAGTCATCAATTTTAATAGGATTGATTGGATTAATTTTTTGGAAAATGATTACAACACATTTTCTTTCCAATATTTACTCATTTAGTTAATTTATAAAATTTGAATTTTGTTGCTGCTATATTCCTCACACAGGTATGTATGTTTGGGATTGCTCAGAAGTTCTAATAGACAAATACCCATGCCATTCCAGGAATTTATATTCTAGTAATGAGAGAAAGACCAAACAAGAAATAATAAATAAGGAAATAATATTGTATGTTAGAACAAAATAAATGCTATGAAAGGAAACAATGTACATAAATACATATGAAGGAAAACAATATACATACATAAATATATATAAACACACATATATGCAAACACATACCCTAGTAAGGTATATTTACAGTTTGATTGTTTTGGGAATAAATTGCAACTTTCAATTTGGTGTTTATGTTAATGATTGTTTTCTGGTAAATGAGACTTGAGGAAACTCTTGAAGGCAGGGTTGTCAGACTTAGCAGTTAAAGTGAAAGACTCGCAGATAAATTCAAATTTCAGATAAACAACAAAAAATTAACTGTTAGTAGGGGCTATATACATTCTCGTTTTGGGAACCAATATCAATAATTCTTCAGGTGGTTATTGGATATAATAGTAAAGGAGGCCATATCTACTTTCACCCCTTGATTCTAAATTTATGTATTTTTGCTATGGTTGAAATAGCACCATATTTGGTTGCTGATTCAAAACAGATATGATGCATCCTGTAAGAGAGAACTGTTCAATGGAATAAAGCCGATGCAAGGTGGTAGCCTGGATTCACATATCAGAGGGTCAACTGTTGACAAGTAAGGTACTTGGCAGTAAATTAGAGGAAATCCGTGTTTCTGATAGCCTCCACCCCTGTCATCATGGCCATGCTGTACATGTTCAGACTGAACAAGCATAGGATTGACGGGCAAAAGTAGCTGCCTGGTATCTCCATAATACTGTATCACCCACTTGTGGTTTTTATATGTCAAATTGACTGGATCACAGGATGTCCTAGTATCTGGTTAAACATTATTATGGGTGTGTCTGTGAGGGTGTTCCTGGAAGAAATCAGTATTTGAATCAGTAGACTGAGTAAAGAAGATGGCCCTCCCCAAGGTGGGTAGCATCATTTAATACACTGAGAGCCAGAATAGAAAAATGTGGAGGAAGGGAAGATTTGCTCTTTCTCTGACTGCTGAGCTATACCATGTCTTCTGCTCTCAGTTCTCCTGGTTTTCAGGTCACTGAAATACACACACTACTGGCATTCTTGGGTCTCCAGTATGCAGAAGGCAGATAATGGCCCTTCTCAGCCTCCAAAATCATGTGAGCCAATACCTTATAATAAATCTCTTTATAAATATTCCTACTTGGTTTCTCTTAAAACCCTGACTAACCTACCATCTCACTATAAAAGCATCTTCTGCATCAGATGCCTTTTGAGGAACATTCATCTGAGAGACAAATATCTTCACACCCTGCCCAACTGGAGAGGGCTGGCTGTGTATCATTTTCAGACCTCCTTACTAGCAGTCTTTCAATCCTGTTCTTTCCAAGCAGCCAAAATCATAGCAACTGCATATTCATTAGTGTTGATCTGTGCTGCTCACCATGTATAGGTCCAGACAAAGTAGACAACCAAATTCACTGTTCAAAGGGTTTCCAAACACCACTAACCTTCTGTGACAACCTTATGTAGATTTCTAATGCTGCAGCCATCCTCTTAAGTTTGGTACCATCCTGTTTGGGAAGTGTTTATAAATCAGGCCTGATATTATCCTCCTAAGTAAACTGGTTCTAAGAAACTTTCCTTGAGATCATAGGTGTAGATTGAAAGAGAAGAGGCAATATTGCAGGGTAAGTGTTAAAGAACTTTGAACCATGAACTACATGGTATAGTGTCTGAACTTTTTCATACCATTTCCACTTAATGGTAGGTAATTACTGCTGAGTATTCCCATCCTTTTGACAATTTGTGTCGGATAACACCCAGTTCATGAGGAGTAGTTCTGGATGGATGGTATTTTATATTTCACTATTAGGCATTCTATCTCAACCTGGTTATGGTAGCAAAACAGTCTTTTCCTCAAAAAGAGAGCTGTTATTGACAAATGAGGGCATGGATATACATCAGAAACCTAGAGGTTAGCTGTGATTTTCCCACAGGTACTTGCCTGACCCTTCATACGGTATCCTTATTTACCATATCCTCATTTGCTAGAGCAACAAAGTGCAGTGTGCAATGAAGCCTGAATGGGCTACAGAAATTTATCCTGCTCAGCTCCCTGGCCAAAACTAGCATCCTTACAGTTTACACAGCCAATATTCTACTTAGATGTAGAACATATTACTACCATATTCAAAAAATCCTACTGATAATCATGCTCTTTTTTAGTGTTATATGACACAGGTGAAATAATCTTTCCTCATGGAAGGGATATATTGACATTTTTCAGAATACTGATCTTGACAAAATTCCACCAAAGTTGACCCTGTTGATTTTTGTGTGATTTATTTACAATTACACACATATATATATATACACATACATATTTTAGGTATTACAATATACAGATAATATTGTATGTATATATAACATATATATTTGTATATACTCCACATTGTACATGAAATGTTAGATGCCAATATAATCAGAATTCTTATAAATTATTTTTTCTCCTTCTGTAAGGCTTTATTATACATTTTTTTTCTTCTTGATATCAAAGACTCCACCAGTTTTTGGTAAGTCTCTCCCACTTCTATTTTATTATACTTGTAAAGCACCTAGTGGAACCATTCCAACTGGAGCTTGATACTTATTTAATGTTAGTGAAATTTAATGCACATATATTTATGTCCTCTGTGTAAATCTCAATTTTTTCTCTCCTCTTTTCACTGTTTGTATTTTTATTATATCTCTGGAAGATACCTCGAGTTTATCTCTCAAAACACTACTTCGTTTTTCAACTGTGCTAGTCTATGATTTTACAATCTTGCTGAAATTGTTTTGAATTTTTAAAAAATTTCTAAGAACTATTCCCATGTTTGCTCTTTTTTTATGCCATTATTCTCTTTCCTTAACATGTATGACTCTACAATACAAAATGTACCTAGTTTTTCTCTTTATATCTTTTATACCAACCCCTGTTGCTTTGATGATTGTGAGGCCTTCCTCTCAAGTCTTTTCTTCTTATCACAACTTTTTATAGAGGTTTCATTTAAGTACATAACTTCAAATACACTGGCATCTTTAAATTTAATCTTTAATCTATACCTAGATGTGGAACTTCAGATATGTATATCCTTATGTCACCTTGAAATCTGGAATATCTGAGATAGATCAAGTTTAACATGTCTCAACCTGAACTTACGATCTTCACACCAGGTTTATCCATGCTCTAGCATCTTCTATCACAATAAATGACCAGTAATTCTCTTCCTATAACATTAGAGGCAATAATAAATCATTCTCTATGCCACCCCTTCATTTCAAAAAATGTCAAATACTGGCAATGTAAAAAATATGTGTTTCTCCATCTTTGTTGACACTGTCCCTAGACTAAGGAAGCATTACTTTTCAGCAATATTCTTGTCTTACCCTCATAATTTTTGTCCAATAATACATTTTTGTATTCTTCCAACAGATTTTCTAAAGAGTAGGTAGGGTGAATTTTTTGAAATGTAAATTTAGGGTATCATTATCCTGCATAAAACACTTCAGTTTCAGTCCACTAGCTTTGGATAGAGGTCAAATATCCTTATATGAATTAAAAGATTACCCACAATTAGCACCTAAACTTCCTCCAATGAGTCATCTCTGGGTTTTTTATATCATATGATGACACTAATTTCAGAGTGTTTTTTAGTTTTATAATTAAGAGAAAAGAGTAAAAAAGACAGTAGTTTACATCTGACCTTACACATACAGTAAATAATATTCTTACTTTGGTTGAGAATTCAGAATTAATTTTAATGGGCAACATAGTAATTTTGACACACATGCACATACACACACATCAGTACTAACAAGACATAGCTATATAAATACCCATATTCTGGTGAAGTCACAGT
>JAVSCE010011081.1:0-25110 GCA_032199065.1 Smutsia gigantea
CATATTCCTGTTAGGGGGTCCTTCCATTTAACCTTAGCATATGTTGTTTGAGTAGAGGCATGCCAATATCTGTCTGCTGCATTCTTACCATTTTTATCCAAAAGCAAAAAATTTAAAATAAATTGTACATGAGATAAATAATTCTGAGGCGTTAGGGGGTATAACTCCCCCTTCTTTGTTTTATGATAATATGTTTTTAATGTAGCATGGGCGCGTTCAACAATGCCCTGACCTTGGGGGTTATAAGGAATGCCAGTAATATAAGTAATATTAAATTGTGCACAAAAGGCAGCAAATCTACGGCTGGTATAGCCAGAGCCATTATCAGTTTTAAATTTAGAAGGAACTCCGACGTGGGCAAACATAAATAAGCAGTGCTTAATAACATGAGAGGTACTTTCACCTGTCTGAGGAGAAGCTACAATGTACCCTGAATAAGTATCAATACTAAGATGAACATACTTATATCTGCCAAATTCAGAAATATGTGTGACATCCATCTGCCAGAGTTCATTGGTTCGTATCCCTCGAGGATTAACTCCAAAATGAGGTACTGGCAGATGTTGTACACAAGTAGTGCACTCTTTCACTATTTGTCTAGCTGATTCTCTAGGAATATTAAATTGTAATCTAAGGCTATGTGCATTTTGGTGGTGTAATTCATGAGAATGCTTAGCTTCCTGAAGTTTAGTTAGGCCAATACATCGAGTTCGAGCATCAGCAAAAGCATTTCCCTTAACTAAAGGGCCAGGCAAATTAGAATGAGCCCTAATATGGCCAATATAACAAGGATGGTGGCGATTACGGAGTTCAGTTTGGATGGCAGTAAAGAGGCATGTTACTGATGAGTTAGCAGTTTTAATATAGGGGACAGTTTCTAGATGTTGCAATGCTTCCACTACATATCGGCTATCAGAATAAAGATTAAAAGGGCTAGCCGAAAAATCCTGAAAAACAAGAAAAGCGGCATGAAGTTCTACAATTTGTGCAGATCCTGGCGGGACTTGCCATGTTTTAGATTTATGTTCTGAAACATACACAGAAAGTCCATTACTGGAGCCGTCAGTAAATACAGTAGGGGCTCCATGTATAGGGTTTTGTAAAACAATCTTGGGAAATACGAATTCATGTCGTAAAGCCAATTGTAATAATTTATCTGGGGGATAATGATTATCTACAATGCCTGTAAAATCTGATAAAGCAATAGCAAAATTATCAGAAAAGGAATAAAGCCCCATCAACCGGTCTTGAGTAAGAGGTAAAATAATAACATGTGGATCTAAACCAAAATACCGACGAGCTTTCAAGCGGCACTCTTGTATCAGGCTGGCTAGAAGATCATGATAAGGAGTTAAACTCCGCTTGGGAGAGACTGGGAGATGTATCCATTTTAAAGGGCCTTTTTGCCATAATACAGCAGTAGGAGTGTGCTTAGTGGCTAGAACAATGGCAGAGAAAGGTTGTTGATAATCAATAAAGCATAACTGCTGAGCTTGTACAGCCTTTTCAATATTTGTAAGGCACGTTCTAGCTGCAGGTGTAAGATCTCTACGAGAAGTGGGATCGGGATCACCATTCAAAATATCAAATAAATCTTTCAATTCCCCTGTTGTAATATTTAAAGAGGGGCGCAACCAATTCAAATCTCCCAGTAATTTTTGAAAATCATTCAAAGTATGTAAATGATCTTTTCTAAGCTCGATTTTTTGAGGTTTTATATGAAGGTCAAATAACCTATAACCTAAATATGCATATGGAGCAGCACATTGAACTTTTTCAGGAGCTATTACTAAGCCGGCTTTGGTAAGTTCTATCTGGAGTGATGCATAACATTTCAATAAAACATCTTCAGTGATGCTGGCTAAGAAAATATCATCCATATAATGTATTATATAAACATTAGGAAAATTTTGTCTCACTTTGCTCAAAGCTGAGCTTACAAACTTCTGACACAAGGTGGGGCTATTGGCCATACCTTGGGGAAGAACCAACCAGTGATAACGTCTCATGGGTTCTTTAAAATTAACACTAGGAACACTAAATGCAAATCTTTTACAATCTTTAGGATGTAAAGGAATAGTACAAAAACAATCTTTAAGATCAAGTACTATTTTATAAGTATTCATAGGAATAGCTGAAGGAAGAGGGAGCCCAGGCTGCAGAGCTCCCATAAATTCCATGGTTTCATTGACCTTTCTAAAGTCTAAAATAAACGCCATTTTTCCAGATTTTTTCTTAATTATAAAAAGAGGAGAATTCCAAGGAGACGTAGATTCCTCAATATGCCCATTCTCTAATTGTTTAAGGCGGCTCCCATTTCGGCGGGGCAGGATCTAACCCAGCCAACTGCACAGGTGTTAAAGTTCTGGTCTTACCTAATGAGTACTGGTCAAAAGATTTAGAGGGTTGTATTTGGCAAATCAATCCTTGAAGTTGCTTAAATTGACCAGTTAAGGATTCTAATAAAGGATTAATATCATATCTAGAGGGTTTTTCTCCTAGAGCTATGAGTGGTAGGTCCCGATCCTTTTCATATTGGGCGGCTGCTACTTCTAACTCTGCCTGTGAAGTAGGGTCAAGACAGTCCTCATCGCTGTCACTAGAGGGAGAATTATTAAGTTTTTTAGCCAAATTATTTTCTGTCAGAGATTTAACTTCCCCTTCCACTTGGGGTTCTGCCATCTTTAGTGAATCGGGCAGTTTCTGTTTTAAAACCTCTAGCTTTATCCCTTCATGCTTTAAGTCTAAACAATCTCTAATTAAAGACCAAATGCCAAAAGTCTCTACTGGCATTTTCTGAGGTCCATTTTCAGAATAAAACCTTTGTAATTGTTCCCCTATATTGTTCCACATTTCTATACTCACAGTACCTTCCTCGGGAAACCAAGGACATACTGTCTTCACAAATGCTAAAAATTTTTCTAATTGTTCCTTACCAACTTTAGCCCCTCGGGTGGCAAGCATGCGTTTTAAACCATGAACATATAGTTCCCTACTCTCTGCTTGTCCCATGATAAACTCCCTACTGATTCACCGCTTACCACTGCAGCCTTCGTTTCAGGCCGGGCCCTTACATCCAGCGGTGTCCTTCACCGTGTCCCATGTCTCAGGTCCCTGTTCGGGCGCCAGAAATGTCGCGTCCAGTCCAGCTGACCGCGAAGTCGAACAAGGTTCCCGAGCCGGGGGTGAGGATGAATGGACACAACAATAGGTGCCTGGGAGGGTCGAAGCTCCAAGCTGTCTTCGACCTCGAGTTTATTTTAGCTACTTATTTTATACATTAACAAGAGACTAGGGTGCATATGGAAAGAATCACAACTATGCACAATTACATAGAATAAAGATTAAACAGATCTAACCCTACGCACAAGATTAAACAGATATAGAACTACGCACAACCACGTAGAATAAAGATACAACAGATATAGAAAGTATTTTTATAACAATGAGAAGTTGCTTAACAAAGGCTCATGACTCGGCCAGCATGTTCCACAAGGCACATGCTATGTGACAGAGAACCTGTATAACAACTAAGTTATCTGGCTGGAGCCCCAGGGCAGAGGGCACCTTCCCCACTCCACATTCTCTGGAAGCTGAGGCTCTCCACAATGATTTTTATTTTGAAATCTCTTTTAGGAAGATTCATGAGGTTGATTTCATTTGAATCTTTCTCAGGTGTAATCATAATTTTGCTTTGAACCAGTTTCCTTTGATGTTTTGTAATATGTCTGTGGTGCCCTCTAGTGCCCAGAAGCTCTACTCTATGGAGCTTCTGAGCCCCTCGAGCAATGTCAGAGGTTGCAGGAGAGTGGTGTTGGTGCTTAGGAGGAGGAAAGAGCTGTTTCCTGCTTCCCGGCTGCTATGCCTGTCTCTACTGCCAGAACCAGTCAGCTGAACACACAGGTGTAAGCCTCTATGCTTTGTGTTTGTAGCTGCTGTAGGCAGGGCTTCACTCTGGATGGCCTGATGCCAGTGCAGGGGTTGCCAGTTTTCTAGCCTGAGTCATATGCAGGCTAGTAGGGAGGAAAACAGAGCAGGCTGCATATCATGGTTGGGGGCCTTGATGCTGTGTAGCCAGCCAGGGGGATGGAGTACCTGAAGATCCTTTAAGCTCCCAACCTGCTGTGCAGAGTGCACACAGACAGTTTTGTTTACTTGTCCTTTTTCCTGAGCAGTATTTGCCCCTTTAGCAGCCCTCTTGCTTTTAGGAAGTCTCTTAGACTGCCCACCCAGATCAGCTGGATAAGAATCCCTGTTTTCCAAAAGCAGCTGGAATCTCTGTCTCTCCAGGTATTCTGCCTGTCTTAGCTTTCCAACTTCACTA
This sequence comes from Smutsia gigantea, assembly GCA_032199065.1. Lineage (NCBI taxonomy): Eukaryota > Metazoa > Chordata > Mammalia > Pholidota > Manidae > Smutsia > Smutsia gigantea. The sequence continues at coordinate 4,325 of JAVSCE010011081.1, forward strand.
AGTCATCAAAGCACCATACAATGTAGGTTTATGCTCCCAGAGCAGATCTCCACGGCTAGGTGTTCAGCAGTCCCAGGCCTCTACTTCCTCCCTGCTCTGTTTCTCTTCCGTCTGCAGTGAGCTGGGTGTGTGAAGCATGGGTAGGGCCTTGGTCCTGCTGTGTCACAGCTTTGGTATGTTACCCTGTTCCATGAGGTCTGCTCTTTTCTCCAGGTGTATACAGTCTGGTGCAGCCTTCTTTCCTGTTGCTCTTTCAGGATTAGTTGTATTAATTATATTTTCGTATTATATGTGGTTTTAGGAGGAGGTCTCTGTCTCACCTCCCACACTGCCATCTTCAATCTCTCTGCTGTTATTAATAACAACATTTCATTAAGCCCTCACAGATGGGCAGCACCATGCTGTTATCTGAAAACATAATCATTCACTGAATCTTCACAATGAACTTCTGAGATAAGTGTTATTTTCTCTGCTCTCTAGATGAGAAACAGGCTGAGAAGTGAAGTGCTATGCCCCAGATCAGAAAGCGGGTAAGTGAATGACTCCTAATTTTATTGTTTTAAAGTTTTTTTAGTTACTATTAAACACAAAAGAAATTTGTTCTCTAGTTTTTGAAACATATATATATATATATATATATATATATGTATATATTGTTTTGTTTTATCTGGGGTTTTTGCCTAATGTGTGACCTAATTGAAAGACCTGCTTCCCAAATATATTCTCTACATGAATTGCTCAGTCTCTATACTAAATAATGAGGGTTTAAGTCTCATTAGCAAAAAAAAAAAGGATTCTGATTCATAATGTCAATATTTCTTATTCTTTCACCTTGTATTAGCCAGTATTCATTATTAAATGCTGCTTCAGCTATACTGAAAATTAGCATTCATGACATAAATAGCCATCAGTCTATAAAGTTGTAACTCAGTTCAACCTTACATAACCTTTAAATACCAATAAAGCATATAGGCCTGATATTTTCAGTGTAATCAAACATGTGAAGTACCTGGGCCATAGTTAGTTTCACAAGAACATTCAGTGTATTTGCATCAAGAGAAATTACATTATTATTCCACCACTTCAACCAATCTGTTTTTGTTTTCAAATTTTGACCATCTTGACATTGCTTTTAGGACCACTCTTAAGTTCAGAGTCCAGTATATTTTCCACTTTCTTTATCTCTAATTTTAAAGTCACTATGAAGTCGACAATTCAAGATGAAACACATGTATATTTACCAAACCATAACTAATAGATAGTCTGTATAGAGATGAGCACAATAATAAAATTCTCCTACCCAGAGATCTAAATTTAAGCTCCTTAGATAAATTTGTTAACAAAAGAAATAGGTTCACAAGAGGAGTCTCTGAGAATGAGGGTAACTTTATGCAAATACTTTTTCAAAGTCCTACTTAGAAACCCATTCAGGTGTTCATTCCAAAGATTGCAAAGTCCTTGAAAGCAAGAAGCAAGATCTTATTCATCATTTAACCAACACATAGAATGGTATCTCATATAGTAGAAAGCTAAAAATAATATATGCAATAGCTTTTAGTATTTTAAACCTATAACTCTGTAAGACTCCACATTCTGAAAACATGCAGTGATCTGCTGATGAGTCTGTTTTGTTTTCTTCTCAAATCCTCAATTCTGTTCTTCATTCTCTTCTCCCATAAGCTCTAAAATACAAAGATCATTATTCCATATAGTGATTATTTATTGATTCAAACTACATGTTTTATTACATCTCTGCTAAGTACTAGGCATTATGTTAGATGATGGGTTTAAAATGATGGACTACTTAAAGATACATCCTACTCTCCTGGAGCTCATAGTCTATGAGACAATCAAATTCACTGTAGTTGAGTTAGTGCCATAATAGGAAAAGTAGGAAGTACACCCTGCATTAGAAGGCACCTAAACATGTTATAGTAAAAGCTTCAAGGAGAAAATGGTATCTCAACTGAGAAGTGAAGAGGAGTAGAAGATAGTCAAATTGAGATTGGGTAACATATGTATCAGGAAGAAGGTGGTGGATCGAAGAGATAGATCTCACCTTAGTGAAACTCTGTCTTCAATGAGAAAATGGGAAGAAATTCTTTCTTTCTGAAGCAAAGAGTAGGGAAGAGACCCAGACAAGACATCACATGGTGTAAGGAAGGGAGAAGTAAAAAAAAACAAAAACAAGCAAGAAAAGACTAGATTATTAAAGGCCTTGTAAGTTTCCACATCTATGCTTTTATGCCACCTTTGTTGATATTTACAGATATCACATTGGACTGGGAGACAAACATTAACTTTGTGTTCAACATCAATGTTTGTTTGACAGATAATTTGATTCCAATGAAAGTGACAGCTGGTTCCTTATTTACAGAAAGGTAACAACTGTCATGTCATTGGACAAAAATTTCCATAGAAGATGGCTAGAATGCCAATCTATAATTTAATGACTTCTGTTAAAAGAGTACATTTGTTTTCCTCAGTCTTTCAAATGGACAGTTTATGATAACTGGTCTCAAATTGATTTTGTTGCATAAATAGTCATTAATCCCATATGCAAGTGGCAGAAAACCCCAGCTTTCACAGTTAAAAATATTCATTTCTCTAATTAATACTAGACTATTTCTTCCATTTAAACAAATTATTTAATCTACTATTTTACTGTGTTTTCCTCAGTGTTTTCTGGCTGTTTGTGTTACTTATAGTGATGCAACTGTGCTATAAACTTTCATAATGGAGTTCAATGAAGTTGTTAGTAAATACACAATAATAACTGACCCAGCCCACAGGTCTGTGATGTGAACCCCGGCTGCGGGGTCAACAACGGGAACCTAAGGAGGGGGTGCGCGAATGAGGAGGGACAGAAGACACAGAGAATGGAGACAAGACAGGCTTTCTGATCAAGTCTCGTTTATTGCAGGTTAGAGCAGAGAATATATAGAAATTACAGGGTGTGGTCTATTCTGATTGGTTGCCCACTATGCTAACAAGGTATCTTGTAGGGTTCAGTCATGCACCGAGTTGTGTGCATGCGCAGCTGTCCCTGACGTCAGCAGCGGACGTAAAAGAACACTAGGCGGGAAGGTGTGGTGAAGGAGTAACTGAAACTTAAGACTTAAATTGAAACCTAACTACAACAAGATGGAGTCTTATAACAAAATGGAGTCTGACTGATTTATCTGCTCCCCACATGTCCCCCTTTTAAATTTTATCAAAAGACGAAAATTGGCAGCAACTCTGCAAAGGAGCACCACGTTGGAGAAAAGATTGGACAACCCACCTCAGCCATTAGAAGGAGACTGCGCCTGTCTTAGGTTGGAGAGCAGTTGGACCCCCCCTTACCTGTCGTTGGCAATCACAACAGCGTTGGTTGTATGCCTGTCTTAGGTTGGCAGGGTGACTGGCTCTCTCTTACCCGTCATTGGCTGACCAGCCCATGCGATGTCACTCAGTGGCAATGAATGGTGGTTGTACCAACGTGTGGCAAGGAAAGTGATGCCCAGGCCTGGGAGGATGATGATATGAGCAGGGTAGCAGTTTAACCAGACAAAGAGACTCCTGTATAGGGTTAGGGTTAGGGTTAGGGTTAGGGTTAGGGTTAGGGTTAGGGTTAGGGTTAGGGTTATACATGTCTAGAGATTACAGCAGATACAACTTATATCCAAACAAGGAACAATAAATTGATCAATAAAGGGTACACTAAGCAAGGCAAATGAGTAACAAGTCTAATAAAGTTTAACATTATTCTTTTTCTAGGTAGTTGATTATCAAAAAGGCAAGCCAAAATAATCAAAACCATGCTGCATAGCAATGTCTTTTTGATCAGAGCCGTTTTTGCAACGACCCAGGAAAAATTTTCTAGTAAGGAGCTGAGGGGATATCATCACAAGACTCAGCGAGTCCTCTATCGGCCAAATCAAGTCTCTGATAGTGGGTCTGGATATGCTGAACACTAATTTTATTCAGCTGGGTTCATATGAAACTGAGGAGTCTATTTATAATGCAGGGCCCGAGGGTTAATAATAATAGTAAGACAAATAAGGGTCCTGCTTTAGCAGATAAAAGCGTAGTCAGCCAAGGCAAAGAAGAAAACCACTGTGCAAACCATGGTTGCTCACTTTTTCTTTCTTCCTCTCTCCTTTTGATATTCTCTCTAAGCTCTGCCATACTCTGTTTTACCACCCTTCTATGGTCGGTGTAGAAACAGCATTCTTCTCCTAGAGCAACGCATAGCCCACCTTGTTGTAAAAGTAACAAGTCTAATCCTCTCCTATTTTGGAGGGTCACTTGAGCTAGAGAAGCTAAGGATTTCTGTAACGCACTTATTGATTGTTCTATGCGGGACAGATCTTCATCAACAGACTGTTCCAAAGCTTGAAGGGCAATATGCTGGGTACCTAGCACGGCAGCACCTGTGGCGAGGCCACCACAGCTAACAGTCAGTAAAGCAGCGGCTGTTAAAGTACCAACTTCTCTCTTATGACGGGTAACAGGGTAGGTGTCTAAACTTGAATGAGATTATTCGAGGGATTACAAGTACAGGAACACAAAAGGCTGTGTCGTTATCAAATTTATCACTCAGGCAGGGCGTAGTCCCTGATGTTGTATAAATCCATACTGACCCGTTACTGGGATTAAGGAATTTGCCACCCTCAGGCTTACTCCAAGTATGGGTTCTATTGCAGAGATGTTTCTTTCCTGTTGATACTTGACCTACACATAGGCCCTGTTGTGATACGGCAACGCGAGGCCAGATTTGTTGAGACACTGAGTGGCTTCCACCAAGCTAGTATTAACTATCACTGCAACTCCTTCATAAAACAGTGGTTCGGGGGTGAGACATAGCCAGCATGATTTAGTAAAATTTGGGTTAGATTGATTGATTGCCAGGAAGGTACTATTTACTAAGGTCCATAATGGATTTAAGGAAACTTTTCCCTTATGGGTGGAATTGTCTTGGGTGGCATTAGGTGAAGCTTTATGATTGGTTGAATTGTTAGCAATAATGCGGTTGGTATCAACTCCGGGATTAGCTAGGCTCGGACCACCAGATTGAATAAAGCTAGTTTGTACCAGATTAGGCCCTACAACTGTGGTTATAGCTTCCTCCCTACGTTTTATTTGGAGAACTTTATATATATATATGGTGTTCTGTATAGCCAAAATCCCCAGTACATTCCTTCAGTCCAGTCTACCTTATCTTTGCCATCTATAAATGTGACATTTACTTGGGAAGTACATTGTTGGTTCTTTCCCTTGTCATATCTATGTTGAAACTTACAGTTGCTTTCCCATCCTGTATTTAAAAACTTCCAATCTACTATTCTGCTTTTGGTCCCCCACCTTTTTCCTCCATCATTGCTGGTGACACAACTCCAATACTTACAAAATCCCCAGTATATGCCTCCACAACTATTAGAACCGTTGCTGGGGGATGCATAGAATCCATTTAGGGTCGTCATAGTCCTGTCCGTGCCTGTTATTTCATATCCTAGTATGTCCTTTAGGTGAACCGTCAAGGGAGGCCACCATGCATCCTTTACAAACGATGAGTTGGTTATGCTGTACAGTGTCTTTCCAGCTGCAAGGTTGATAACTTCCCATGTTTTTTAGGGCATATGCCCTCCGGCCACGATGGAGATCAGTCCTAGGAGGATGTACAATTCCATGGCGAGAGTTCTTTTATCAGCTCTCCTATAATGAGGGTGAGGACCGCTACAATGATGACGATGAGGCCCGTCCCAGTGATCAGGAGCAGAAGATTCCACTTGAGATGTTCAGTGTCCCATTTCATGGCTCTGAAAGACAAAAAAAAAGGGGGGTTTCTCTCAGGATTGACTGTTGTTCCTGGAAATTTAATTACTTTGCCCTACAGGATGTCCAAGCCGTCAACGTGCTGTATCGTTTTCTCAGGAATATATGCATGCTGATCTTCTTCCTCCAATAAGGGCTGGCACTGGAGATGTGATCTCAGGGGGTTTCATCCCCTCTGGATGAATGGGTAAGGTTATCTACCTGTTTTACAAGTCTTTCTGGCAACCATCTTGCCGTTCCACATTTTGTGTCAAAAACAAACACTGAACCCCGTCCCCATATAAGGACTGGGTCAGGTCCAGACCATCTATAGGTCAGGGGATCTTTCTACAGCACTGTTGCATAAGTATCTTGTGCACTAGGGTGCCATAAGCGATCTGCAGCTGTTTTATTTTTTATATCCAAATTTAGAAAATTTAAAATAAACAAGTCATGATTAAGTATATTTCTCGGAGATCCTTTCACTGGGTATATCATCCCTTTTTTCAATTTTTCAAAGGTATGTTTAAGGGTTTGATGGGCTCTTTCAACAATTCCTTGGCCCTGCGGGTTATAGGGAATGCCTGTAACATGTTTTATTTGTAACTGAAAGCAAAACTGCTGGAAATTATTTCCAACATAGTTGGGGCCATTATCAGTTTTAATAATTTTGGGTGGGCCCATCACTATCAGGCAAGTAAGGGTGTGAGCAATAATGTGTTTTCCAGCTTCCCCTGTTTGAAGGGTACCATGAATGAATCCACTAAAGGTATCTATAGTAACATGCAAGTATTTAAGACTGCCGAATTCTGGGATGTGCGTCACATCCATTTGCCATATTTCATTAGGAACCAGGCCCCAGGATTAACTCCTAAATGTGGGGCGGGCAGCAAGGTGACACATGAAGGACATTGTTTAACAGTCTGTCTAGCCTGTTCTCTAGTTATTTTAAAAAGAAGTCTAAGAGTATGGAAACTCAAATGATGTAGAGAATGGACTTGTTGAGCTTTTTGAACAGCTGCGTCAGTTACAGAGCACACTAGCTGAGTGGCTAGGTCTGTGGTTGCATTCCCTTTAGAGAGTGGGCCAGTGAGGTCAGTGTGGGCTCGAAGATGTCCTATGAAAAAAAGGGAAGGACCTAGATCTAATATTTTCTTGTATCTTTAGAAAAAGGGAGACTGCCTCTGTAGAGGGTTTGATAAAGGCTACAGTCTCCAGAAGCGGAACAGAGTGGGCGATATAGGCACTGTCATTGTATAGATTAAAGGACTTATCTGAAAAGGTTGTGAAAACTGTTAAAACAGTGTACAACTCTATGAGTTGGGCAGATGTATAGGGAGTAGAAACAACTGTAGTCTTTGGCCATAAAGGCGGCTCTCCCAGTGGAGGAGCCGTCTGTAAACACAGTTAAAGCTCCAGTCAGTGGTTGAAGGGAAGTGTTTTTTGGGAAGACAAAAGAATGAGTTTTTATAAGTTGAAGCAATTTGTTAGCAGGATAATGATTGTCTATTTTTCCAAAAAAGGATGAACAAGCAATAGGCCAATCACCTGTGGTCTGAAAAAGCCAATCAAGTTGAGCCTTAGAATATGGTTGAATAATAACATCAGGTTCTTTACCAAAATACCTTTTTCCATATTCTCTTCCCTGTATGAGTAGGTCTGCTACTTGAATATAATAAGGGAGTGATTACCCTTTTGGGGTAGGAGGGAAGATGGATCCACAAAAGTGGCCCCTTTTGCCAAAAGACTCCAGTAGGTGTATAAGAGGTCACACAAACAACAAAAAGAAGAGGTTTTTCATAACATATAAATGTAACAAACTGGTTTTCAATTGCCAACTCAACCTTTCTCAATGCCTCTTTGGCATCTGGTGTCAAAGATCTAGTGGATTTAGGGTCTGAATCTCCCTTAAGAATATCAAACAAGGGTTTAAGCTCTCCAGTAATTAGTTTTAGATAGGATCTGATCCAATTTATATCTCCTAGGAGTTTCTGGAAATCATTAAGGGAATTTAGATGATCAACTCTCAACTGAATTTTTTGTGTACTAATTTGAGTGCCATTCAATTCAAAACCCAAATAGGTATAGGGATCTTTTAGTTGAACTTTATCTGGGGCTATTTGAAGCCCCTTTTTTGAAAGATTGAAAAATAAGAGCATCACAGCAATGCAAAAGCTGCCCCCCATCTGTTCCTGCAAGCAGGATATCATCCATATAATGTATAAAGTAAATAGAAGGCCACAATTTCCTAAGGGGATCAATAGCTTAGGCAACATATTTCTGACAGAGCATGGGACTGTTTGCCATGCCCTGAGGGAAGACTTTCCATTGAAAGGGTAGCATGGGCCCTTTAAAATTGGTGACTGGCAGGCTAAAAGCAAACCTTTTTTTGTCTTCAGGATGTAAGGGGATGGTAAAGAAACAGTCTTTAAGGTCAATGACTATTTTTAGATAGTTAAGAGGGATGGCCACCGGTGTAAGGAGACATGACTGAAGTGCTCCCATTATCACCATGGTTTTATTAATTTCTCTAAGATCTTATAAAAGTCGCCACTTTCCTGATTTTTTCTTAATAACAAAAATTGGAGTATTCCATGGGGAAGTAGTAGGTTCTATATGTCCCGCGGCAAGTTGTTCCTGCATCAACTGTTCTGTGGCGGTCAATTTTTCAGAGGTAAGATGCCACTGATCTAGCCAAACAGGTGCATCATCTTTCCAGGTGATTTTATCTGCTTAGGGTGCAGGAACATCAGTGACCATTAGGGTAAATATCCTAGGCCTAAACGGTCTAATTTCTGAGTGACTTGAATGGGCTCTATTATCCCCTGGGCTCGCTTCCCCAGGCCTTGACCAGGGCGAAAACCCTGTTTTAACATTTGAGAGGCGTCAATTTCACTGGGGCTGCACATCATTACATTTAATTGAGAAAGAATGTCACGCCCCTACAAATTAACAGGGAGGCCAGGTATAACATATGGCTGCACTGTTCCTGAATTTCCTTCTTCATCTGTCCACCTCAAAACCTTGGCACTTTGTTCAGGTTTTTTTGATTGCCCTATTCCTTTTAAATGGGTAAGGGAAGCAGAAAGGGGCCAGGTTTGAGGCCACTTCTCCTTTGTAATGACCGTTGCATCAGCCCCAGTATCTACAAGACCCTCAAACCTTTTTCTGTCTAGTTTTAATGTTAACATAGGTTTGTCCTGAGTAATGCTTTGTATCCAAAAAGCATCAGAGGAGCCAAAGCCTTGATCTCCTCTCTCTCCTTTAATTACTTTATTAGTCTTCACAAGTGGGAAAAGAAGTAATTGAGCAATTCTTTGTCTTTTTTCTACAACAAAAGGGGTTTGTGATGTAGCTGCCATGATATTTATTTCTCCTGTATAATCATTATTTATAACTCCTGGGTATATTTGTAAGCCCTGGGAGATGGAACTTCTTCTTCCTATCAACAATCCAAAAGTATTGGGCGGAAGCGGGCCAAAAGTTCCTGTACATATGACCTGTATCCCCATCTCAGGAGTTAGTACTGAGCGGGTGGAGGAACAGAGGTCCAGTCCTGTGCTACCTGGGGTTGCTCTTGAGAGCTGGGACAAGTATTGCTTGCCTGTGGGACAAACCCAATCGCCACGGGGGTCTGCCTCGTTTTGGGGGCTAGGGGCTGGCCCCTCAGGAAGTTTCCCTGCTGAGGAGGTAAGGGATTTCCCTGAGCATCTGCTTTAGAATGGCACTCCGCCACCCAGTGCTTTCCTTTTTTGCACCTTGGGCAAAGAGAAGGAGGAAGAGGACTTCTCCTGTGGGAGGTTCGTTCTTGGTGGCACTGCAGTCTCTGGCAAAATGTCCTTCTTGTCTACAATTAAAACATCTTTTGGTATGAGGACTCTGAGCAAAACCTTTTAAGGCTGCTCCTATGGCTAAACCGAGGCTATGAGCAGTCCCAATACCAGCACAATACTGAATGTAATCAGAAATATTTTTGCCGCTTCAGTGTGGGCGGATAGCTGCCTGACAGGCTGGATTGGCATTTTCAAGGCTAGGTGTTTGATAAAATCTGTCGCAGTTTCATTCTCTCCAAAAAGCCTCTCAGCTGTACTAGTAAGACGGATAATAAAGTCACTGTAAGGCTCATCTGGCCTTTGTCTAATATTTGCCAGGGAAGTGATGGCTGATCGCTCTTGGGGAAGCTTTCTCCACGCATTGAGGGCGGCATTTTGAAGTTGAGCAAAAAAGGGCAGGAGGAAATTCTTTCTGAGCTTCATGGGTGTCAAGAGGAGCATTTCCTTTTAATTTTTCTAAAGTCCAATCTGTAGATTATCTGCCTGCAGCAAGATTTTTGCGGGCAGTCTCCTTACAATTTTACGAGAATTCTGATTTCCAGGGAATAAAATCTCCCCCAGACAGGGTGGCACGGGATAACTGATACCAATCATTAGGCATTAGCCAGAGGTCTCCCAAAGGTTCTAAGATGGAAAGGGTGAAAGGCGCTACAGGTCCATAAAGCGAAATGGCAGATTTTAGTTCTTTTATGGTTTTGAAACCGAGGCGATGATAATTGCGAATAACTGCTGGTTCCCCGTCACTGTTATCATCCTCTCCCTTAACTTCAGTGACAGGTAAAAGATTTATTGGGGCTTGAGGCTTTCCCCTTTTTGGGACTACAGCTTTTGTTTTTGTAGAACTAATAATTTGAGTTTTAGGTTGATCCTCATAGGGGCCAGGAGAAGGCGAAGGTATTGCTGGGGGAGGCTCAGTAAGCTCAAGGTCTAAACTCGTAATTCTCAGACCAGATTATTATGTGTTCTTTAACTGAATAGCCCATCTTAATTGTCTAATCTCAGCAGTGAGGCCTACGTCTGCAGTATGAATAGCCATGGCAGGAGCCTCTGGAGGGGCCTTCGCTACTTCCTGAGTAGTGGGGAGGTTAGAACAAGGAGGGGACAAAGGAGAGAAGGCCTGGTCAAAATTATACGGAGGCGGTCGCCGGCCGAGAGATGGCCAGTCAGGATTACGATATCTGGCGGCTTCTGTTACTAAATAAACCTCTTCTTCAGGGGTCATTTTTATCTATCTTAGCATGGAAAACCTTTAAAGAGGGATATAGGGTTTTTGTTAATATAACTTATTTTATTATCATTAATCTACAATTACATGTGCAATATTACAGTTATTAAAATACCCCTTCATCAGGACCCTCCCACCAACCCCATTACAGTCACTGTCCATCAGTGTAGTGAGATTCTATAGAATCACTACTTGTTTTCTCTGAGTTGTACTGCCCTCCCGGTGCCCCCCCAACATTATATCTGCTAATCATAATGCCCCTTTTTCCCTCTTATCCCTCCCGTCCCACCGATTTTCCGCAGTCCCTTTCCTTTGGTAACTATTAGCCCATTCTTGGGTGCTGTGTCTGGGGCTGTTTTGTTCCTTCAGTAATTTTTCTTTGTTATTATACTCCACATATCAGTGAAATCATTTGATACTTGTCTTTTTCGGCTTGGCTTATTTCACTGAGCATAATACCCTCTAGCTCCATCCATGTTGTTGCAAATGGTAGGATTTGTTTTCTTCTTATGGCTGAATAATATTCCATTGTGTATATGTACCACATCTTCTTTATCCATTCATCTACTGATGGACACTTAGGTTGCTTCCATTTCTTGGCTATTGTAAATAGTGTTGCAATAAACATAGGGGTGCATCTGTCCTTTTCAAATTGGGCTGCTGCATTCTAAGTGTAAATTCCTAGGAGTGGAATTCCTGGGTCAAATGGTATTTCTATTTTGAGTTTTTTGAAGAACCTCCATACTGCTTTCCACAATGGTTGAACTAATTTGCAGTCCCACCAGCAGTGTAGGAGTGTTCCCTTTCCTCCACATCTTCGTCAACATTTGTTGTTGTTTGTGTTTTGGATGTTGGCCATCTTCACTGGTGTGAGGTGATATCTCATCGTGGTTTGAATCTGCATTTCTCTGATGATTAGCGATGTGGAGCATCTTTTCATGTGCCTGTTGGCCATCGGAATTTCTTCTTTGGAGAAGTGTCTATTCATGTCATCTGCTCATTTCTTAATTGGATTATTTGCCTTCTGTTTGCTAAGGTGCATGAGTTCTTTATATATTTTGGATGTCAACCCATTATCAGATATGTTTTTTATGAATATGTTCTCCCACACAGTAGGATGTCTTTTTGTTCTACTGATGGTGTCCTTTTCTGCACAGAAGCTTTTCACCTTGATATAGTCCCACTTGTTAATTTTTGCTTTTGTTTCCCTTGCGCGGGGAGATATGTTCATGAAGAAATTGCTCATGTTTATGTCCAAGAGGTATTTGCCTATATTTTTTTCTAAGAGTTTTATAGTTTTATGACTTACATTCAGGTCTTTGATCCACCTTGAGTTTACCTTTGTGTATGGGGCTAGACAGTATTCCAGTTTCATTCTCTTACATGTAGCTGTCCAGTTTTTCCAACACCAGCTGCTGAAGAGGCTGTCATCTCCCCATTGTATATCCAAGGCACTTTTATCAAATATTAATTGACTGTATATGTTTGAGTTAATGTTTGGATTTTCTATTCTGTTCCACTGGTCTGTGGTTCTGTTTTTGTGCCAATACCAAATTGTCTTGATTACTGTGGCTTTGTAGTAGAGCTTGAAGTCAGGGAGTGTAATTCCCCCTGTTTTATTCCTCCTTCTCAGGATTGATTTGCCTATTCGGGGTCTTTTGTGGTTCCATATGAATTTTAGAATTATTTGTTCCAGTTCATTGAAGAAAGCTGTTGGTAGTTTGATAGGGACTGCATTGAATCTGTAGATTGCTTTAGGTAGTATAGCCATTTTGACAATATTTATTCTTCCTAGCCAAGAGCATGGGATGCATTTCCATTTGATAGTGTCCTCTTTAATTTCTCTTAGGAGTGTCTTGTAGTTTTCAGAGTACAGGTCTTCCACTTCCTTCGTTAGGTTTATTCCTAGGTATTTTTTTTTTGATGCAATTGTAAATGGAATTCCTTTTCTGATTTCTCTTTCTGTTAGTTCCTCATTAGTGTATAGGAAAGCAACAGATTTCTCTGTGTTAATTTTGTATCCTGCAAATTTGCTGAATTCAGATATTAGTTCTAGTAGTTTTGGAATGGAATCTTTAGGTTTTCTTATGTAGAGTATCATGTCACCGGCAAATAGTGGCAATTTGACTTCTTCTTTACCAACCTGGATGCCGTGTATTTATGTTTTTCTAATTGTTTTGGCTAGGAACTCTAGTACCATGTTGAATAACAGTGGAGAGAGTGGGCATCCCTGTCTTCTTCCTGATCTTAGACGAAAAGCTTTCAGCGTCTCGCCGTTAAGTATTCTGTTAGCTGTGGATTTGACATATATTGCCTTTATGATGTTGAGGTACTTGCCATCTATACCCATTTCGTTGAGAGTTTTAATCAGGAATGGGTGCTGAATATTGTCAAATGCTTTTTCAGCATCTATGGAGATGATCATGTGGTTTTTGTTCTTCTTTTTGTTGATGTGGTGGATGATGTTGATGGATTTTCGAATGTTGTACCATCCTTGCATCCCTGGGATGAATCCCACTTGATCATGGTGGATGATCCTCTTGGTGTATTTTTGAATTCGGTTTGCTAATATTTTGTTGAGTATTTTTGCATCTATGTTCATCAGGGATATTGGTCTGTAATTTTCTTTTTTGGTGAGGTCTTTGCCCGGTTTTGGTATTAGAGTGATGCTGGTTTCATAGAATGCGTTTGGAAGTATTCCCTCCTCTTCTATTTTTTGGAAAACTTTAAGGAGAATCGGTGTTATTTCTTCTCTATATGTCTGGTAGAATTCAGAGGTGAATCCCTCAGGCCCAGGGGTATTGTTCTTGGGTAGTTTTTTGATTATCAATTTGATGTCGTCGCTGGTGACTGGTCTGTTTACTTTTTCTGTTTCTTGCTTGGTCAGTCTTGGATGATTGTATTTTCTAAGAAGTTGTCCATTTCTTCTATGTTTTCCAGATTGTTCCCATAGAGATTCGCATAATATTCTCTTATGATTCCTTGTATTTCTGTGGGGTCTGTCATGATTTTTCTTTTCTCATTTCTGATTGTGTTTATGTGTGTAGATTCTCTTTTTCTCTTAATGAGTCTGGCTAGGGGTTTATCTACATTGCTTATTATTTCAAAGTACCCGCTCTTGGTTTTATTGATTTTTTTCTATTATTTTATTCTTCTCAATTTTATTTATTTCTTCTCTAATCTTTATTATGTCCCTCCTTCTGGTGACTTTGGGCCTCATATGTTCTTCTTTTTCCAATTTCAGTAATTGTGTCTTTAGACTATTCATTTAGGAATATTCTTCTTTTTTTAGTATGCCTGGAATGGAATATACTTTCCTCTTAGAACTGCCTTTGCTGCGTCCCACAGAAGTTGTGGCTTTGTTTTGTTGTTGTCACTAGTCTCCATATATTCTTTGATTTCTGTTTTGATTTGGTCCTTAACCCATTGATTAATTAGGAAAGTGTTGTTAAGTCTCCATGTATTTGTGAGCCTTTTTTATTTCTTTCTGAAATTTATTTCTAGTTTTATACCTTGGTGATCTGAGAAGTTGGTTGGTAGGATTTCAATATTTTTGAAATTACTGAGGTTCTTTTTGTGGCCTACTATGTGATCTATTCTGGAAAATGTTCCATGTGCACTTGGGAAGAATGTGTACCCTGTTGCTTATGGGTGTGGAGTTCTGTAGATGCCTGTTAGGTCCATCTGTTCTAGTGTGTTGTTCAGTGCCTCTGTGTCTTTACTTATTTGCTGTCTGGTTGTTCTGTCCTCTGGAGTGAATGGTGTGTTGAAGTCTCCTAAGATGAATGCATTGCTGTCTATTTCCTCCTTTAATTCTGTTAGTATTTGTCTCACATATGCTGGCACACCTGTGTTGGGTGCATATATATTTATAATGGTTGTATCTTCTTCTTGGACTGACTCCTTTATCATTATGTAATGTCCTTCTTTATCTTTTGCTACTTTCTTCGTTTTGAAGTCTATTTTGTCTGATACAAGTACTTCAACACCTGCTTTTTTCTCTTTGTTCATTGCATGAAATATCTTTTTCCATCCTTTCACTTTTAGTCTGTGTATATCTTTGGATTTGAGGTGAGTTTCTTGTAGGCAGCATATTGATGGGTCTTGCTTTTTTATCCATTCTGTTACTCTGTGTCTTTTGATTGGTGCATTCAGCCATTTACATTTAGGGTGATTACTGATAGGTATGTACTTATTGCCATTGCTGGCTTTAGATTCATGGTTACCAAGGGTTCAAGGGTTGCTTCTTTACTATCTAACAATCTACCTTAACTTTCTTGTTAAGTTATTGTAAACACAGTCTGGTTCTTTCTTTCTTTCCCTTCTTATTCCTCCTCCTCCATTCTTTCTATAATAGTTGTTTTGTTCTTTGCCTTTATTTAGTATTTGTTTGGTCTGCTTTCTTTGCTATGATTTTTTTTCCTCTGGTGACATATTTTTAGCCTTAGGTGTGCTTCCCTTTAGAGCAGTCCATTTAAGATATCCTGTAGTGGTGGTTTAGGAGAGCCAAATTCTCTCAACTTTCGTTTGTTCTTGAAATTGTTTAATCCCTCCATCATATTTAAATGATAATTGTGCTGGATACAATATTCTTGGTTCGAGGCCCTTCTGTTTCATAACGTTAAATGTTTCATGCCATTCTCTTCTGGCCTTTAAGGTTTCTGTTGAGAAATCTGATGATAGTCTGATGGGTTTTCCTTTGTAGGTGATCTTTTTTCTCTCTCTAGGTGCCTTTAATACCCTGTCTTTATCTTTGATCTTTGTCATCTTAACTATTATGTGTCTTGGTGTTGTCTTCCTTAGGTCCCTTGTGTTGGGAGGTCTATGAGCTTCGCTGGACTGCGAGACTACTTCCTTCCCCAGCGAGGGAATGTTTTCAGCAATTATTTCTTCAAAGACACTTTCTATCCCTTTTTCTCTCTCTTCTTCCTCTGGTACTCCTATAATGCGAATATGGTTCTGTTTGGATTGGTCACACAGTTCTCTTAATATTCTTTCATTCCTAGAAATCCTTTTATCTCTCTCTGCCTCAGCTGCTCTGTACTCCTGTTCTCTGTTTTCTATTCCATTAACAGTCTCTTGCATCTCATCCATTCTGCTTTTAAGACCGTCGATCACTTGTCTGATTTCTGCATTGTTTTTCCTCAGTTCCCTCACTTCCTCCCTCATCTCTTGCACATTTCTCTGTAGGTCCAACAGCGTGGTTATGACTTTTATTCTGAATTCTTTTTCAGGAAGACGGTGCATTTCCATCCCATCAGACTCCCTCTCTGTTGTTGTCTTGTTGATGTTGGTCTGAACCATATTCCTCTGTCTTTTCATGGCTATAGAATTGGTCACTTATAGCAGCTACATATGTCAGCTGGGCTCTTTAAGACTTTAAAAAGAGAAGAAAAAAAGAGAAAAAAAAAGAAGAAAGAAAGAAAGAAAGAAAGAAAGAAAGAAAAAAAGAAAAATGAAAGAAAAGAAAAACAAAAACAAAACAAAAAACAAAACAAACAAATAAAAGTAATGCCCACTGGACATAGATTCTGTGGGAATGCTCTAGGTGGCGCTATTGCCCCACAATTCCACAGCTGTGACTGCGCCACTCCACAGGGCCCATTATCCCTCTGGCAGGGGTGGGAACGAATAGATGGCTGTTGATCTCAGTGAGAAGTGTTAGGTATGGCTACGCTTACTCAGTCGCTAGCTAATGCTTCTGAAACTCCCCAGGACTCTCAGCCTGCTGGGCTGAGTGTGGTGGGGCGATCCGGCTCCTCCACTGGGCTCCTGTCTCTTTAAGACCGCTGAAGGAAGCGCGCCCCCTTTTTTTTTCCCTTCCCATGAGCCGCCTGCAAGCACCCTGGCAGGTTCCCTGCTCAGATCCTGCCCCTCTGTCTCTCCAATCTCCGCTGCACTGTGAAATGTGGGTCAGCGCACGCATGCAAATCACCAGGGCTTGCTACTTCGCGGGGTATACTTCTACTCCCTCCCACTCTGAATCCTCTCCTTCCGCTGGTGAACTGGGGTTGGGGAGGTCTTGGGTTCTGCCGGGTCACGGCTCCATATTTTACCCTCCTCTTGGGGTGCCGAGTCCTCTCGGGTGTAGCTGCATGCTGTGCGCTTTCCTGTTTATTCTTTTCTCTCTTTTAGGAATAGATGTATTTGCTCTGTTTTCATGGAAAAATATATTGTTGGGAGGAGATTTCTGCCACCCTGCTCACACCGCCATCTTTCCGGAAGTCCAAAATTATCGGATATAGGGGTTTTATAGAAGTAGAAGAGGTGGCAACCTCCCCTTTATCTTGTATGGAGGGGGAAGTCTGGACTTTTGAGCTGCATGAAGGAAGATCCTCATTATTAAGGGGCATATCAATGGAAACAGAATCAGAATCTTGGAAATCTGGATTTGCCTCTGAAGCATTATTTGGAGGGACTGAAATAGAGACCTTACTACCTGTCTTGAGAAATTTTTCTCCTCCCCAGACCACTTCTTCAACATTTTATGAAATTGTCTTATTTTTAAGATTTCAAGTATCAGGTTCCAATATGAAAAGGCACTAGCTGGGACCTTTTCCATCCCAAACATCTTATAATAGTCATTTAAACAATCACCAACTCTCAGCCATCTCTTCTCATCAATAGTGCCCCCTTGGGGAAACCAAGGGCAAGCATTTCAAGAAAAATAAAAAACTTTACTAAGTCTTTTTTCTTTACCCTAATCCCTCATGTCTTGAGTGAGTCTTAGAGCCCCTTTATATAGAGCTCTTGTTTGCTGAATGTCTGACCCTTGATTGCGCTGTTCACTTACCTCTCAGGCCTGTCTCACAGAGCGGGAATATCTGTGGCAGCCAAAGCACAGGTCTTCACTCATGAGGATCCTCCCACTGTGACCTCGGAATCATCGGCTGGCCAGCCCTTCTGGAAAGGCGTTCGTCACAGTCTCCCCATACCTCGAGCCCCATGTTGGGTGCCACTTGACCCGGCCTGCAGGTCTGCTACGTGAACCCCTGGCTGTGGGGTCAACAACGGGAACCTAAGTAGGGGGTGCGCGAATGAAGAGGACAGAAGACACAGAGAATGGAGTCAAGACAGGCTTTCTGATCAAGTCTCGTTTATTGCCGGTTAGAGCAGAGAATATATAGACATTACAGGGTGTGGTCTTTTCTGATTGGTTGCCCACTATGCTAACAAGGTATCTTGTATGGTTCACCGCGTTGTGCACATGCACAGCTGTCCCTGACATCAGCAGCGGACCTAAATGAGAACACTAGGCGGGAAGGTGTGGTGAAGGAATAACCGAAACTTAAGATTTAAACTGAAACTTAACTACAACAAGATGGAGTCTTATAACAAAATTGAGTCTGACTGCTTTATCCACTCCCCACAAATAACCATTCATTAGTGATGCCTATACAAACTCACTGTGGTAATAAAAACACCAGTGGACTATCTTTCACCATGACCTCCTGTGGTTAACATCATTATGGAATGTCTGCTTTTACACAGCCATTGAGGAAACAAATTAAGTTGCAGTTTTCTTTCTTTTTCAATTATCAGAACAATCTAGATTTACCTAACTATTGTTTTTTTAAAGAACAGCATGAAAATATGAGATTGAATATTAAAAACCCTAGTTATATACTAAATCTTCTCCTTATAATCTATAACCACAATTTTTCTAGGCATCTCTGAAACAAAAGAAAAATCAGATTTGCAATAGACTTTACCACAGAATATTTCTCACTACAATTAAGAATTTTGTGGTTCACTTACAAATGACCAAAACAGAACGAATATAATGTTTCTTTGAAATATCAAACTATATTTCACTTTACTTAATTAATATAAAAAGTATCAATACCAAACCATTTCAAGAGAAATACTCCCTCCCCTTCAAGCAATATTAGCATTCCACGGCAGCATGTTAGAAATGCAAATTCTCAGTCCCCACTGAGTAAGAAACATTCATGTTAAGTCCAGCAACCTGTGTTGTCTCACAAATAGATCTGCCATTAACAATTCCTATATCCTTGAGTGAAATAAGGCAGTGATTATAAAAACAGGCCCAAGTGAGAAATTGCATGATTTGCGTTCTGTTGTACCCTGTATTACAACCCTTGGATGAATTGCTTGTTTTCTGTTTCTTTTCAGTTTTCCTACCAGTAAAATTAGAGTAATAATAGAACAATATAATTGTTATAAGACTCAAATGTGATAATATATAAACAACTTAGAACAATGTGTGCAGCACATAGAAAGTGCTCAAAAAAGAATGGCTTTTCAGTCAATATGCTGTAGTATTAATCACCTTTCAAATCTTTGTATCAGCTGTTGTTGCCAAGTAAAGTAACACACAAAGTCACTAGCTGCAAAGTTGATAGGTCATTTGGGCATTCCTTTGAGATAACCATTCTCAGAGGAGATCACTCATGGATCTTCTGTGGTAAGCTGTGGGTCATCTGGTAGCAGTCTTTATATTTATGACTGGACTCACACATACAGCTGTCTCCATTGGGGTGGTTCATCTCTGCTCCTCAGGGACTCATCTTTCAGTAAGCTAGCCCCTGCTTCTTCACATGACAGCCATCAGAGATCCAAAAGAGAAAAAGCGTGGAGGACCTTTGAGGTCTGGGCTCAGATCAGGCACAGTGTCACTTCTTCCACAGAATATTTATTGCCCACAGCAAGTTACAAGGAAGCCCAGATACAAAGGGTGGAAAAACAGACTCCACTTTTGATATGAGGAGCTATAAAAACCCATTCCTATAGGACAAACACACATGGAATAGTGAGAATTGTGTCAATATTTTAATCTACCACAAACGTTTTTTCATTCATACGACATGATCTTAATTTTCACCTGGCACCTCTGCTTAACATGAAATTCACTCTTGAGCCTGGGGTAACGGAGAAACCTGTATCATTTGCTATGGAAAAAGAAAACTGGACAAGTCTTTCTGTGACTAAATGAACTAATGCAAGAATGACACCCATTACTTCTATCAACAACTAATTTCCCACAACTAGGTAAAGAACAAGCCACATAAGTAGTGGGGTTCAATGCAAAATTGTGGTATATTGTGTTAAAGAATGTTTAAGACTTCGAAATGGTGACAATGGAAAATTAAATCAAACATGTGAATATTCCCTTTATGACTGCACAGGTCACTTGCTCATTAATCATTCCTAAACAGTTTACAAGGCTCCATCCAACAATAAATCAGAAATTGAAAACCAACAATAAGTTCCGAGGCAGAAAAATGATTAAAAATATTTGAAGAACAGCATCAAAGATTCTCCCAATTCTTTTAGCTCATCATTTTGGGATAAGTCACATAAAGTCATGTCTGTTTTGATATCCTGCTACCACTTATTCAGCATATCCTTTACTGTGATAGCACTGTCACTCTGAGAAGACTAATGTCATTATTCTGGCCTGAGTTGCACAGAATCTCTCAATAAAATATATACTACTCAAGACTGACTTTACCAAATTGAATCTAGATTTTCACTCTACCAAGTTATATTTTACTAAGTCAATCGGTTAAGAAAAACAGCCCTACTCAGAGATAACATAATATTTAACAGTGAGAAACAGAAAGCTTTTCATCTAAGATCAGGAAAAAGACAGAGATGCCCACTCTCTCCACTATTACTCAACATAGTACTGGAAGTCCTAGCCATGGCAGTCAGACAAAACAAAGACATACATGGCATCCAGATTGGTAAAGAAGTAAATTCTCACTATTTGCAGATGACATGATATTGTACATAAAAAAACCTAAAGACTACACTCCAAAACTACTGGAACTAATATCTGAATTCAGCAAAGTTGCAGGATACAAAATTAACACACAGAAATCTGTTGCTTTCCTATACACTAATGAGGAACTAACAGAAAGAGAAATCAGAAAAACAATTCCATTCACAATTGTATCAAAAAGAAT
>JAVSCE010011082.1:0-49745 GCA_032199065.1 Smutsia gigantea
CGGCAAAGAGGCGGCCTGGGTGATCGAACATGCACTGAGAGAGGGAGAGAGAGAGTGTGTATGTGTGTGTGTGTGTGTGTGTGTGTGTGTGTGTGTGTGTGTCAGGGAGGCACAGGGGAGGGGGACCAGGAGCAATCATGCTGAACAGCTCAGCTTTCTCCTTAGGGTGATGGGGAGCTACTGAGGGTCCTGAATGGGATATGAATGGATCTTTTAGGGGAGCACTGTGGAGGCCATATGGAGGGTGGAACAGGGCAAGGAGAGTCAGGAGTCATTCATATGTTTGATTCCCCCAGGAAAGGGTCGCAGAAATAAGGGGGGGATCCAGGTCCCAGGGGCCTTGGGAAGATGACTAGATTCCCTAATACTCATCCTATACAAAGATACCTTACAGGAAAATGAGGAAGGACATGAAGCCCCAGGTGCGTGTGGCAGGGCCACCGAGGAGCCTGTCGCTTGGAGAGACTGAGGGGTGGGGGATTGAAGGGCAGATTTGACAGTAATGCCTGCTGTGTCTCGTTTCCAAATCTTGGCTTGGCTGTCTGCACCAACATCTGTTCGCTCCATCTCCATCAGGAGGCGAGGCCTCTTAACTGCCTGGGCCTGGGTTGACATCGTTTCAGTTTTCACCTGGGTGGATTTTGTCTGGGAGGATCGATGTCCCGGGCTCCCCTCTGTGAGAGTCCCGTGAACATCAGGAAGGGCTGGGGGCAGGGCAACGGGGGGAGGGGCGCCCATTTATCGAGAACCTGGGCCACCAAAGGAGCCCGCACACCCAGAGTCAGAGCCTCACCTTTGACGGATGCAGGCAGGTGGGAGAGGGGGTCAGTGAACTGGTGCCAGGTGGGGAAAGCGCCTGCTGCTGAGGGTCAGTGGGCTGGCTGGGCGAGAGCATGATGGGCAGGGCTTGGCCGTGCCCCCGCAGCACATGGACAGGAAGGGCTTCATTCTCATCGTCCGTTGGGTCCTTTGTGGGTCGGGGTGTCGGGGGACTCCTCTGAGAAACAGGATCCAGGATGGGATTAGACACGCCTTTGTTAGGGCGAGTGCCTGTGAAGGGTACAGGGGGAGGGGCTGGCAGAAGGTGGGGAGATCTCTCGAGCGTGATACAGGCCTGAGACCTGTGAGAGGAGACGGGGAAGGAACGATGGGCAGGAAGAGCCTGGCAATGGTGTGGTTCTGAGAAGGTCGGGGCCAGGCTAACAGGGAGCCTGTTCCCCAAAGTTGCCCTTTAGTGGGATCCCACAGTGGGCAGGAATGGCCCAGTTCTCTCGTCCTAGGCAGGGATGCTAGTCATCTTTGGGGAGCACCCTGAGGGAAGCACGTGTGGCCTGACGTGGTGCTGTGGTGGGATCAGAGGGCAGAGCTGGCAGCTGTCAATCAGCTTTGCCCCCAGAGCAGGTCATCTGGAAGGGGTCTGAGTGGGGCACCCCGTGACTGCTTGGGTTGTCTGGGAGCTCGGTGCCCTGCACTCCTCACTCTGAACCCACGCTTTTTGGAGAAGGCACTGTCTGGAATGTTCCTGGCAATTGTGACAGAGTTAAAAAGATACTGTGGGGGCCTCACACTGGCAATTGAAGGCTCCAGTTTGGAGGTGATGCATGTTAACTCCACTGGTCACCCATGGCCAGAGCTGATCATCTGCCGCAAGGGTTCTAGCAAGTGATAGCCACCCCCTGCCTAGAAAGGCAAGGGCTGGAAATATCTGAGCAGCTCTAATGCCTGCCATGGTATATTAAGAGGAAAATGGATGAGGGATGGGAGTAAGAGATGAGCCAATGGGAGATTGCAGGAAGGAGAGGAGAATGGGGGAGAGGCAATCAGGGGTGAAGGACAAATGATCAGGTGAGTAAATGAGTGAATGAAGGTGAAATGAGGGAGGAGTGTGGCTGGAGGATGAAGCACAGAGTGGGTGACATGTGAATGAATGAGCAGGAGGGAGGATGGGTGGGAAAGGAGAGAGGGCATAGGTCCTTGTTTGCTTTGGAGGGGCATTGAGCAAGGTTTCTCCCTTTCTTCACCTCACCCCTCCAATCAGGTTGCATTTGGCCCTCAAACTGCATCAATCACTGACCTGAGTGGTTGCAGCAAAGCATCCTCTCCTGAGGCCACTGGGGGCTGGAGCACAGGGCAGTAAGGGACAGCCCTGTCTTCCTGAGAACAGCAGTGCACAGTGTTGAACTGCCTTGTGAATCAGTCTGGGGCTGATGACAGCTGTGCCCGCCTCTTACAGGAGAGACTGTCAGCCTGCTGTCACTCCTACTGGAAAGGCCCAGAAACACCCTTCCCCACCATGATCTCCAGCATGCCTGAAATCCACCCAGTGACGGTCCCCTTTTGGTTTAAGCCTTGTCCTCTAAGAAGTCTTTTAAAAGAAGGAAGCCCCTGAAAAACCCCACTCCCAATCATGGAAAGGCATGCTGGGAGGGCCTCTGGGGTGAGAGGTCCAGTCCTCACCCTTGAGGAGAGCTGTCTGAGGACCCAGGGCATGCCCACAACAGAATTACAAAATGACCTTGGGCAAGCTCCTTCCTTCTTTGGGCCTCAGTTTCCCCCATCTGTAAAAGGCAAGGGGTTTGAAAAGATCCTGTTTTGTACAAGAGTGGACCCTAGGTGATTAACACAGCCACTTGGTTTGATAGAAAGCAGCTGAGTTGCATGCTTTGCCCACATATACAGGAAGCAATCTTGCCTTTGGATCTCATACCTGGCCTGTTGGTAAACTAGGCCAGACTATCAGGCCTAGATTAAAGGGCTAGTGAGAGTAACTTGGACTTGGTTTGTGGACACATGGATTTGCTACTGAACAGCAAACAAGCAGTGTCAGGGATGGGGTGCATAGCCCCCTCTGCTGCTTTGCTTTCCAAGTGTGCCCGAAGTTCAGAACTCTACAGATTCTGCATGTAGAGGGGAGTCTGCCAGGCCAGAAGGGCCCAGGGCTGCAGGTTCACAACCTTTTCAGTAAACCTCTTATCAAAGTATAGTGTGCTTATGGACCAGGTCATGAATAATACGTGTCCAACTTGATGGGGTTTCACAACGAGTGAGTACCTACATATAATCTGTTCTGAGATCAAGAAACAGAAATTGCTCAAGAGATCTTGGTACTCCTTTGTGTCTGGCCTCTTTCTCTCAACATTAAATTGTGAGCTGTAGCCTTGTTGTGGAGCAGAGATGAACACTGGTCCTTCTCATTGTCGTGTTGTGTGGCCCTGGCTTTTATACCTTAGGCCAGCATCAGCATTCAAGGGTCTCCCTACTCCCTATGGGGCAGTTCCTGGCTGCCCTGTTGTTACACCCTTCTGCATTCTGCTTCCGTCTGCATCATCTAGCTCACAGAGGGCCTGAGCACGTGTCTCATGGGCAGCAAAACCAGTAGAGGCAGGAGGTGGAGCCACAGCCCTGAGCTTGACCACTGAAACCAAATCAGTGACCTGCTGCCGTGGGGAGCGGAGCAAAGGTTTGCAGAAGAACATGGCTCCCCTCGGGCCTGGAACAAGCTGGCCTGGGCTCCATTGCCTCTATGTAGGTGGGTGCCTAGGCTTCCTAAGAGTGACTGTGATCATGCAGAGGGAGACGTCCCCTGGATGTCAGACTTCTGGCTATCTAGCAAAGGCCAGTGTGTGCAGGAAAGAATGAATAGAGAGGAGGGACAGGTAGTCTTTTACCTACAGGTAATAGATACTGTGGCCCTGAGTGTATAGATAACTGCAGGGATATTGAAGCAGACAGATGGTTAGGACTTGTGCATGGGTAGGATGGGAAGGCAAAGAGAAGAAACAAGAAGGGAAGTGGCCGAGGTGTAGCCATCTGCAGAAACGGGGGCTCTTGTGTGTGGGTCTCCCAAGCAGGGCCTGCTCTTCTTCCCTGTAGCTCCTCCATGCCTGGAAGAGGACAGGCCCACCGATGGCATTAATGAAGACAGGTGGCATCCCTTCTGGTCAGAATTCCCAGGACAGGACCTGCAGACAAGGTAGAGACAATATCCCTCCTATCTGCCTACCCTATGGGGCCTCATGGGGCCTCCAGATCCCACAAGATGTCAGGTAGCTGCAGGACCTTAGCTGGCACTCTGCAGGGCCTGGGGAACGCATAGAGTTGAGTCCATTAGCTCAGTGCTGTTCTCTAGAGAGCATGCAAGGGGATTATCTGGCTGCTTCACTGCCTCCTGACTTCCCAGGGACCACCCCTTTGTGACTCAATCCAAGGAAGTGAGTGATGCTGTCATTAGAAGTAAGGAGTCAGCAGTCCTTCCCCTCCTCCTCTGTGAGTCCAGCTGTAGACAGAAGCAGAGAGTGGGAAGGCTGTAGGCTGGGCTGGTCAGGTCTGGCTTCCAGCCTGGGCTCTGCTTTTTCCCCGAGTGTGGCCACGGGCAAATCCCACTTCCTCTGGGCTGCCTTCCCATCTGTAGAACCAGGGTGTGGTGCCCTTTCATCTGAGGGTCCTTCCAGGTCTGGGGTCCTCCAGTGGTAATAGCAAGGGATCAAGGGACAGGAGGCCAAACACACCCTGCCCCTGAATGGGCCAACTGAGACTCACCCCCACATCCACTCAGGGTTCCTTCTCTCCCCTTCCCATCCTGGTGGATGGTCATGACTTATCTCAGTGGAAAATGACAGTCAGAAGAGACGAGAAATGTTAGCAATCACCTGCCAAGCACAAATCATAGTGATTGGTGGTGGCCCTTGTTGGGAGGTGGATGGGAATGGTAAGAGTGAGGGATATGCCAAGGAGAGGAGAGAGGCAGAAGGTATATTTTCTGTGATCATAATAAGAACAATAGCCACCATTTGTCCAGGGCTTCCTTAATCTGTACTAGGCATGGCACCAAAGACTTTACTATACATAGCAACTCATTCAATCCACAGCAAGTACCTGTGAGCCAATGGGGATAAAGCCCCAGGCCTCAGGAGTCACAGGTGTAGTGAGGTTTTAGTGCAAGACCCTGAAGAACCACCTGCTGCTCTTACCCTGGCCCTTTGGAGGTAGAAGAGGACAGAGAGAGTGCTCTGTGCTCTAGCTAGTCTCTATCTGGATCTTTTTGTCTAATGTTTTTGATGGTCATGGTGGGATGGTCCTGAAACTTTGCTAGGTTCAGTGGCTGGGAGTGTCAATCAAACACTCAGGTGTGCAAAAAATGGAATTGCCTGTGAAATTCAATGTCTGTTTCTTGTCCCCATTCCACCAATGTGAAACACACAGAATCCTGTACGTATGTGGCTCTCACCTTTTCGGGACGTGTGAGTTCTGGGAGCTTATGAGCTAATGCAGGTGTTGGGTGGGTGGGATACCTGGCTTCCTGGACATGTCCTGCAGGTAACTTGACAGGTATGGTCCCCACAGGTGGCCCTGAGATGTTGCTACAGCCTCCGCAAGTCCTCTGCAGCCTGGCAGCGTCCTCTGCTCCTTCCTCACCAGTTTTGCTGCTTCTGATACCCAGTGGGCATGAAACACTGGGAAGCGGCCTGAGGTCCCATCTGCCTAGAAATATCCCGCAGCCACTTATTTTCCAGAACCTGCTTCTTCCCCAGCTATGGAGCCAGCTTTCCTCTTCTGGATCTGGATTCCCTATTTCGGAAATTTGCTGCCTTCCTGGGGAGGGTTTGCAGGGCTCATGTCTCTGGGACCTACTGACAGCTCCATTGATAACACTCCCGTCAGTTCCCACGGGCTCAAGGACAGCAGGCGCGGGTGCTGGGACACTCACTCCTCCTCACTGTGTATCCTTTACATCCTTTACCAGAGGCTGCCTGTCCTTCCTGTTCCCCAGCAGGGATGGCTCTCTGGAGTTCCATGCCAGGAAAGGATGTCCAGCTTCTGTTTCCTGCAGCTCCATATCTTTCCCCAGGCAGTTAGACAGACCTCCAGGGCCAAGGAGAGAACAGATATACCTGGAGAAAACTCTGCATATAAAGAGAGAGGCAGAGGCAGAGGCATGAAAGAGGGGCCATGCCGGGCCTCCGAACCAGCTAATTCTCCACTCTCCATCCCAGGGCTGTGCCCCAGAGGGTGGTCCCCTTGGCAAAGACTCATGTGTGTTCCCACAGCAACTCTGATTTGTTCCATTTCAGCAGGCCCGGCAAACAAAAGGAGCCCTCCTCAAAGTCACCAGGACCCCTCCTAGAGCCCCAAATAGGCTCTAGTACCACTAAATCTGTTACTGAGTTAAGTGAGACCCTAAGAGGAGTATTGATGACCCAAATGTATATGCCCTGTGGATGGATAACAAGGGATCTGCCACCAGGTGGGATCCAGAATCAGTGCTGTAGGCCCCACCTCCAGGGCCAGACCTGGGGCTTGTTCCCACCTGTAGGGAATCTCAGGTAGGTCTCAGAATGGTTCTCTTACAGATAAGGAACCTGAGGCTCAGAGGGTGAAGCAATGTGTTCAAGATCACCCACCCAAAGTGAGGGACAGGCTCTGATCTATGTGGTTCCAAACCCCATGCTTTTCCCACTACATTTCATTATCAGGGAGGTTTTTAAAAATTGGCCACCTTCTGGAGAAGTTCAGTGTCCTTCTGATTGTGGAGAAGGGAGGGGACAAAGCCGGGTAGTGGGGAGTGACCTTAAAAGGCAGAGGGTGAGCCCATGACTTCCTCCTATGTCAGCACCCAATCTGACATCTCCCCGAGTCTGTTTGCTGCATGGGTGAGAGGTAATCGTTCATTTACAGCTGCCACTCAGGACATGCAGGGCATGGTGTTGGAAGAGGCCAGTCAAACAGAAGGCATGGATTTACCCCTAACCCAGAGCCCTGTCAGTGAGCGTGGGCTGTGCTACACCCAGACCCTCATGTGTTTTTTCCAAAAGTGGGATCCATGACATACCACACACCATACCTGGGGGCTCTTAGTAGTTGCTACGGGAACAAAGGGTCCCATGGTCAGAGACTGGGAAACAGTCAGATGGAGTTAGGCATGTTCCCTTACACAGGAATCTTTAGAGCCTTCAATATACATTGTGCTTGGTTGCTCTTCCTACAAAGGATGAACAAATAAAGGACACGGTCTGCAGGGGAGCCAGGGTCGCAGGCGCAGGGAGGCAGTTTCTGGAGAGACTGTGTGAACCCTGGGCTCAGAGCAGGGGGCTGGGGTTAGGCTTTGGATGGGGAGACCTGGGTGGGAGAAGGGTCTTGCTGAAAAGCCGGAGCCCGTGCTGGAGGGTGGGACATTTAAGCGTAGTGGGTGTGAGCGGCACATGTCCAATTTGCTGAAGCTGCCTAGCAGACTTGAAAGGAAGAACTGACACATCGGAAAAGGAAGCCACATTTCTTCCAGCTCCGGTCTGATCAGGGCAGAATGTAGGTGCTTAGCTTGGGGGCCTCCATCTAGAGATACCTTGCTACTGACTTCCTGCGGCTCACTGAGTTCAGAAATAAAGGTGAACACCTGGTGGAGAACCTCTGCTAAACATCAGGCTCTGGGCCTCCTCTCTGTAGGGAGTAGTTCCCTGTGAACACTCCTTTCTGATAGGCAAGTAGCACCTTTCTATTCTCTGTGTGCAGCTGAGAAAGCAAAGCTGCTAATTAAAGCCAATCTGGGATCTTGCCAAGCAGGAGAAGGAGACTTGGGGCCAGGAGCCTCGGCAGTGGGAAGGAACGAAGTGGTAGTGGGTTATTTATAATCCACTTCTGGCACTGTCTGCCACGCTCTTTCAGCTCGAGGAAACACTCCCATCCCCGAGACAGACATCTGATCATTATAATTTTGTGTTTGAAGACAGTTCTAGCCTCCTGCAGACACGCATAAAATCTGTATCCGCAGCCCAGGATGGGGGACATAAAAGTTCTTTAGGAGGGTTGTAGACCTTTCTGGATGGAGTCCGGGCTGTCTTCAGCTTTGGCACAGGGCCTTGCTCCTATGCACCTGGCTCACCTCCCTGCTCACTGGGAAGAATCTACCACATCCTCGAAGACCCACGCAGACTGTCTCTTGCAGGGGCCCACAGTGAGTCTGTCTTCCCTGTCTTAGCGCTTCTGTCTCGTTGCAGGTTTTTTTTTTTTCTTCCACAGTTGATTTCATTCACTTGGTGTTATATTGTGCTGCCTTGGTCCCTAGTTGCCTCTTGTATATACAACCACATATTGAATGGGCTGAACTTGATGGGGTACAAACAGGAAATGGCTTTAATTTTCTCCTTTCCATGCTTTCAAACATGCCAGGCTGGGTCTCCCTCCCCTCCCCTCCCCTTGATGACACTGCAGGCACTTACCAGAGTTTCCCAGTCATTTGCAGACACAGAACAAATTTAACTTTCAGATATTAAAAAGGTCCAGTCCAGCCCATGTACAGCATGCCTTTACATCCACTTCAAAGTTTCTCCCTCCTGTGTCTCAGGCCTGACCCTATAGGTTCATGGAGCCCTGCAGAGGTGTGGGAATGGGCGGTTGGTTCTCTCTTCCTTCATGTCCACTGTGATGGGTTGAATTGTGTCCCCTGGAAACTATATGTAGAAGTCCTAACACCTACTCCTCAGAGTGTGAGACTTTATTTGAACATAGAGTCTTTGCAGAGGTAACCAAGTTAAAATGAGGTTGTTAGGGTAGGCCCTGGTCCGACATGACTGGTAATCTTATAAAAAGGGAAAAATTGGACACAGACAGACATGCACAGAAGGAAGATTACCTTAAGACATACAGGGAGAATTGACAATCTACCAGTCAAGGAAGGCCAAGGAGTGCCCACAAGCTAGAAGGGGGAGGACTCTCCCTAGAGCCCTCAGAGGGAGCACACCTGCTGACACCGTGCTCTTGGACTTCCAGCCTCCAGGACTCTAAGATAATACATTTCTGTTGTTTTAAGTAACGCAGTTTGTGGGGTCTTGTTGTGGGAACTCTAGGAAACTAACATATCTACCTTTCTCCTGATTTTCCTGGGACCCAGGCAAAAGAGGGAGGCTAGAGGAAGGGCCCTGTCTTTTTAGATGACCAGTACAGCCTAAGTTCTCTCTTGCTTTCCAGGCCTCTGTCTGGGCAGGCACCCCAATGCTGGCTGTGTTGTGGGGTTCAGGTGTTCCCTCAGCAGTCCTCTGCCACCTCTTGGGTGGGTCTCCATCACAAAGCTAGAACCTAGCTATCTTCTGGCCTCCTCTTCACCCTGGAGACGCTCGCATTTCTGTCCACAGCAAAGGCCGGCCTGATGGCTCTGCAGTTGCCTTTGGCCTTACCCTCCTCTGGTTAATCTCTCGTTCTGTGTTCTCTGGTTGAGACGGGCTCAGTCCCTGCTCTTACAGAGGTGCCCCCCATCCCAGATAAACTCTCCCAGAAATCTCTGTGCCTGGAAATGGGCTTGGGGTTTCTTCAGGGCAGTGAGCCTCCAACTCGGAAAGGAGGCAGTAGTCTCCCCTTTCTCCAGATACCCTGATCTCTACAAGAGGTTCTCTGGAGCCCCTGCCAGTATCTTGCAGAGGCCATATCACTTTGCATAACATAAAGGTGCCCTTATACACTCACATTCCCTTTCTTTGCTTGAAATAGGTTGTATGTGGGCTTAGGCATAAAGACTGAGGAGTAAAGACTATGTAGATATTTCCCAACAAACCTCCAGGGGAGGTGTCTGGCGACCTGCGTTTGGAATACGGGTGGATTGGTCACCTGCTACCCCTGGCTTCTGGGTTTCAGTTAAAGACTCCCACTCCTATCCTGTTACATAGAAGTCCAATATGGAGGAGATTGGCTACTCCTTGAGCACCTTGTCCTTTCCATCCTCCACCTTCACTACAGCCGCTGGGAAAGAGGGAGGCGGTGGAGTGGAGTGGCTAGGAGTGCAGGCTCTGGAGTCATACAGACAGAAATGTAAGACACTGCTCAGGCACTTAGCCACGTGTGTCAGGGAAGTGACCTAGCCCTTCTGAGCCTCTGTTTCTTCAGCTTCATGTGGGGACAGCAGGTAATGAGAAAGTGCCCTCGAGTAGTCAGGCATAGGAACCCCCAGCCACTGCCCTAAGTGTTTGGGGCTGGTCCCAACCCTTGGAGAATGGTGAAAATGTCACCTCACAATGGCAAGTCCTCCAGCCAAGTGCATGTCTGCAAAGGGTGTCATGTGTGATTCAACCTAGGAATCTCTCAGATCTCAATGGCTTATCACTGAATTATGTGGAATTGCTTAGAATTGTTTAGTAAAGGAACAGCAGAAGGAGACTAAAAAGATGTTGGTAGCCTATTTAGGATCCTTGAGCCATCTGAGATAGCAACTAACTAGCTTAGCACTTTGAAAAGCTCAGAATTAAATTCCTGGGGGATTTGATGCCCGTCCCACCATGCACTTTAGCAGTGTGCTATGGTGCAGTCTCAGTGATTCTTAAAATTGGCTACTATAGGCATTTTAAAGGGAAAAAATTATTGCAGACCCCAGTGTTGACTAAAATTATTTTGATCATATTGTTACTTAAATATATACAAACATAAAAGTACATATACATTCCTTATGTTTTTTTGCTCTTACACAGCTATAAAACCAAACCACAATTACAAATTAAAGGCAAACAAAACTACAAAACCATTAAAATTCAAATTAATGGCATTAATTTAATGTGCCAGATGATGTTTTGCTGAAAGTAAAATAACCAATGTTGGGTTTAATGATAGAAAAATGTCTTCCCATTTTGAATTCTGCTTGTTATCAACTAGATTGTTTTGATGTTTGAGCATGCTGGGCCATCCTTGGGTTATCAATATTATTGGTATCACCAATCTTATTATTTTTCATGTGTTATAATGGACAAACTTTTAGCCACAGAGCTAGGATTTTGATCGGCCAATCGAGTTAACAGAGCACCCCAGAATATCATAGCTTAAAAAATATAAAAACATGTACCATTTAGCAAAAGAGTTAACAGTCATACGCCCCGGCTGCTAGGGCTGCCTCACAAGTTGCTGCGAGCCAAGATAGCACTCATTCCCTCCGGCTCCTGCTCGCAAAGTGGTGACTCCGACTCTGCCTTCTTCAGCACAGAGCCGGTTGCGGGTGGCCTGCCAGTGCCCCCTGTACTGTTCGATGACTCAATCCTCCCTCCTCTTGTCTCTATTTGAACAATTGCTAAACCTTTATTTGCACAGAAGCCCACAAAATCTTTTGGCTTTCATGTTGCAAAAACATGACATTAAACCCAAATGTACATGCAAGCTCTGAATTCCTGAGGCATTATTTGGTGATAACATGATCATCCACATGCAATCCCAACAGGGTCTCACTAGTATTTTTAAACTTTTGAAACAAAAACATTAAAGTAAAACAGTTCTCATTATCACTCAGAGACTCCTGATACTATGTCTGTAAGAGCCTACTTTGAAATTCCTGTTACATGAAAAAGAGCTCTGGTCTGAGAGTGCAAGGCTAGATTTAAATTTTACATCATTCACTGACGTACAGTATTCTGTGGGTTGACTCATTCCTTTAGACTTCACCTGTGTGTCATCACTAATTGTCTTACATTTTGACCATCAGCACACTGATTGCATCTGACCACTCCATGAAGTCAGTGTGATTGTCCTCAATGGACACATGGGGGAAACTGAGGCCCAGGTACACAGCTAGTGAGTGGGGAGATGGGGTTAGAATGCAGGGCTGCCTGACCATCGCATGGCAGGGATTCACAAGACTAAGTTGTCCTTGGAGCATTTCAGTCCCCTGAGGGACCCCTATCTTGGGACATGCACCTCCTGTCCCCACCCCTCACCTACTCACAAACCTGGGAACACAGCAGTCCTGGGGAAAGTGGAAGAACAGCCTTGATTCATCCCTCCCACACCTCAGTGATCCCCATCACCGCTCTGCTCAGCTCTGGACAGTGCCCACCCTGCAAAATGACAAGGGTTATTTTCCTAAGTAAAAATCCATATGGATCCTGACAACTGAATTTTCCTGGTGGGTGAATTAATGTTTATTATTTGTTTGGTGAGAAGACAGGTGTTAAGTCTATAACTGAAATCATATTTTATAGACACACTTATGCATATATGGATATATATGCACATGTATTTGAGTATACATACACACAAGTACAGACATGTATATGTCTATGTCTCTATATACATATGCATGTATACATATACTTCTCTTGAAATAGAATGATACACATATATGCACATCTATATATACACACAAGTATATACATATGTGTATATATAGACATGTATGTGCATATATATACACTCACATATATGTATGTATATATATACTTCCTTGAGGAAAGAGAATGAAAATTGGGACTGTGCTAGAAATGCAGAATGTGTGGTTGTCTTTTTGTAGCTGAGGCATAGCTCATCAGGGAAGGGTTTTCAAAGAGCAGTTGTCTCCTTCGGCCCTTGACCTCTGACCTCTCCAATCCTTGGTGCCAGGGAGACTGTAGCTAGCATTCCTCCCTTTGGAAGTCCTAAAGACTCCTCATCTTATCTCAGAAGCCCCTGCAGACACCATCACTCTTGAGGTCCTCCCTTTTTCAGACTTGATGTATGTGTGTGTGTCTCCAGCCTTGACAAATAGAGTGATGCTCTGGGCTCTCTGGGATTGGATTCCAGGGGGGATTCCAGTTCAGACCTATGCAGCTATGCCCTGGGATTTGTTCTGTTCAAGTGCAAGGAAGCAATCCTGAGGGAGGACTCCCTTAAGTCACCTCTCCTACACATGGAATTTAAGTTTTTAAAAGATTATTTCTTCTAGAGAGAGTTTCAGTGATAACTCATTCTTTCATCTTTATGAAACAAAGACATTTACACTTGACTATCAGAGATTCTAATCGGCATGTGGCTCATGCTTATGAGCCCTGCAGAGTTGATGGAATAGCAACTAAAACAAAGACACTTGACATTTTAGTTGTTCATGCAGCCTTGCTCAGGTCACATGTACAGTGATCATTAAGCTGTTTGAAATAGAGATATTCCAGCATTTGTGCACAGATTGTCCTAGTGTCCACCAGTCCAACACTGCATCCCAGGAAATGCTCCAGAATAAGCAGGTGAATGCAAGTCCAGCTATGTTTGTTCAGTTGCAAGAAAACACTGCTCGTTGCTGGGGCTATGAGTAGGGAGTCATGTCTTTGCCCTTGAGGGGTCCTGGTCCATGAATCAGGCCAATTATTTAGTTCTACATAGCTTACTGGATACTCTCATTTTTAAAGCCTGGCTGCTGTGTTAGAAGGTGGATGAGAGCTAAAGACTCAACAGGGAAATCCTAAGGTGACACTCTTAGGATGAAGTCATGTTCTTGGGGAAATTGTGTATCCAAAGCCTAGAGTTTCTGGCCTGGCCAGGGTGGCCCAGGGCTTGCATCAGTTGTTGCTGGGGCAGAGTGACAGGGACCTTGTGTCACTTGGGGCATAGGGTCTGCAGGGGTTCGAGCTTTCAAGGACAGCGGCCTGACTCAGTCTTCTGACCTGGCTCCAGCTCCCTTATTCTTTGTGGCTCATACATCACGCTCATCTCTGCTCTGGGGCTGGCCTTGATTCCCAGAATATGGCCTCTGCCCTGTTCTTTGCCAGGATACCCCACCTCTACTTTCTGCAGCAGCTCTCCCACGAGTGGCGCCTGGCCCAGGGTACATGCTCAGTGAAGACTCGTGAGCTGACTGGCTGAGGCTCCCTGGCCCAGCTGCCCATTGCTCCTAGACCGTGGCCTTTTGGTCTCAGTGGAAGTGGTGCTGCTCTGTGGAGTGTTGGGTAGGCGAAAGTCATCCTGTCAGGCAAGGACCCTGTCTGTCTTTCCCTGGTTTTATTTCTTTATGCAAGACAGGCTTGTGCTATCTCTTGCAAAAATTAAGAAGGCCGCACGGACTTCCAGATGCAGTTACTCACTCAGGTTGGTCTTAGCTGACCCTTTTACTGGAAGCCTCTCCTCCAGCAGGAGGGGACACTCAGAAATGTAAATTCACTGTGGTCTCTCAGTCTTGGTTGGCCAAGATGCAAAGTCCATGGGTCAGGTGATACTTCTTGTCTAGATAAAAGGGAGCAAGGAGGAAGAGGGGCTGGCCAGAGCTTGGGCCAGCTGTTCCTGGAGCAGAGTGACAGCAACCTCTTATCTCTGGGCCCCCGGTGTCCACGGGCCTTGGCATCACAGTCCTTGAATTTTTAATAATGGCAAAGCCAAAGTGGCAGGATGCTTTATTAATCATTGCTTCTGAAGCTCTTAGCCTGCATGGGCTCTGGGAGGAGGAGGGGACCGGAGCCAGGAGTTAATTGTGTGGGTTGCAGGGCCTGGCTGGCCTGTGTCCTGGGGCCAGGGAGAAAGGCTCACTGTTCTACCACTTTGTCCAGGAGAATTTGTGAGTCAGATGTGGTTAAGGGTGGCAAGGCAGGTTGGGTTCCATAGGAAGCAGTCTCTGAGAACGGGTTTATTGCGCAGGATATATATTAGAGTGTGTTTGCTGCAAGTGCCTGCCAGAGGGGAGAAAGGAGGCAGGCCAGGGTAGAGGAGACGTCGAATTATGCTGTAGGTAGATGACAATCTTGGCTGACAACATGGAGCGCTGAGCTCAGATGGGCACCAGAGGCATCTGTGTGGCCTCACACAGCCAGCCTTCTACACCTTCCTCCCATCAGGCATTGGGTGCGAGTCATCCAGGGAAGGTTGTGGCATTGTACAGGGCAGTTCTCTGAAGCTCAGGCAGTGGAGGGCTGCATTCCCAGCAGCTGGGACAAGAGTCCTTTCTTGCGGGGAGGTGTGGGAAGTACACCTCCATGTGTGACAGATGTTAGCACGAGACTGGAAACCAAGTTCTGATTCTGAAATGAAGGTGAAAGGGGTGGGGCTGAGTTTAAGTCCAAACCAAATCCCTAGATGCAACCAGAGGACCGAAGATGGAGTCTGCCCTCCAGGTAAGGGCATGAAGTAGCAAGGACTAAGTGGGACTCAAGGCAGGCTGGGTGGGACTCTGCGGAGGCCTGGGAAGGGGCAAAGAGAACTCACTTACTGCTTCCTCTATGTGGCTGCCGGTCAAGGAACAGGACAAAGGCTGGGCAGAAGGGCACGGGATGTCTCCAGACCCCTCGCTCTGGGGGAGGGTGGGATTGGGGTGACTCCGACTCTCCTGGTTACTGGCCTGGGGCAGGAGAGATTTTGTTGTAAGGATTCAAATAAGGTAGAGCATGGAAAGCGCGTAGTCCTCAGTAAGCTTTGTCTTGGTGCTGGTGGTTACAGTTACCACCATTCTTCCAGGCAGCGGAGTGGGCTGCACAGAGCACAGATGGGCCCCTCAGGGCTGTATTCATCAGCTACTTTCCTGAGGATGCTGACTGGACTCTCAAGGCATTTGCGGGAAGTTGTTATTCTACATGTGGCGTGAAGATAGCTTGTGATCCAATATCCACAGGTGAAAAGGCCTTTGACTCATTCTCCCCTCCTCCCTTTGTCTTCCCAAGCATTCATTCATTTGTTTATTCAACAAAATTCATCAAGCACATTGTATGTACTGATGACTATTCTGTGCAAGGTAAAACAGCAGTGACAAAATAGACCTGCCTCCACAGGGCTTCTATTTGAATAGGGGAGGTAACAAACAAAGCCTACAGTGCATGAGCTGGTGCTTAATGCTGTGATGAAAAGGAAAGCAGAGAAGGGGAGCAGGGAGTATCTTGTGGGGGCTGGGTTTGCGGTTCATGCACTGTGGACAAGGAAGGACACGGGAAAATGATGGTGTCTGAGCCGTGTCTGATGCAGAGGGGAGGAAGCTGTGCAGATGTCAGGGAGGAAAGCCCTGTAGGCAGGGAAAGGACAGGTGCTATGACCTTTGCCTGGGAGTAAGGCTGGCATGTCCACGTCCCAGGAAAGGGGCAGGGCAGTGAGCCAGGTGAGCGGGATGGTGGGGCCTTTAATCACATTCTGAGGGAGTTGGGGAAGCCATGGGAGGTCTGAGCGGAGGTATCGCAGCATCTGACTCCTGTTCTAAAATGATCCTTGGCTCAGGGTGGGGGTGGACGGAAGGCCCAGGGTGGAGGCAGGGAGCTGGGGCAGGAGGCTGTCACTCCGGGAGAGAATGAACAAAGTGGAGGAAGGAAGGCTCCAGGGCTGAGATTCTGGGGCTGCGTTTAAGGTGGAGCCCATGGGGCCTGGTGAAGAATCAGACATGGGCTTTGAGGGACCCAGAGGAGTGAGGGTGGTCCTGGAGTCTTCCAAGGAGTGCTTTTTGGATCCTTTCAATGTGAAGTGTCTTCGCAAAGTGTCTTGGATGTGAAGTGCATACAAGAATCTGGAGTTTGAGGGAGAAGTCTAGACTGGTGAAGAAAATGTCTGCGTCCTGGCAGTGCCAGTGGCACCCTTGCTGTAAGAATAGAGTAGGTCCTTCCCGGCTGTGCTGTCCAGTCTGGTGGCCACTAGCCCCATCTGGCTATTGAGCTCTTGAAATATGGCTAGTCCAAACAGAGCCATGCCAAAAGGGTCATATACACAGCCGATTTTGAAGACTTAGAACAAAAAATGTAAAATACCCAACTGATAATTTCTATGTTGCTGACTTGTTGAAATGATAGTATTTTGGCTTTTGGCTAGGTTGAATTAGAGGAACTATATTATTACAATTAATCTCACCTGTTCTGTCGTCTTTACATTAGCTTCTAGGCAGTTTAAAGTCATGTTGGTGGTTCCTAATCTGATTCCACTGGACAGCGCTAACCCCGGCAGTGAAGAAATCTTGGCATTGAGCCCTCGAGGCGCCCAACATTTAGAGGTCAGGGACACAGGGTGGACCCATGAAAGAGACTGAGAACCCAAAGCCAGAGAGGAGGAGAAGGAGCGAGGGGTATCCCTCGTAAGGGAAGAGCGTGCTTGGAGAGGAGACGGACTCCCTGGGTCAGGGACCTGTGGTAGGTCTGTACAGAGAGGACTCAGAAGTAAGCAGCTGGTTGAGCAAGGGGGTGGGACAGCTGCAGAGAGAAGAACTACTTTGGAGTCATGGCGAGGGTGGGAAGGCCTGGTCCGAGGGACTCCAAGAGAGAATGAGAGAACAGTTGTGGGAGTTTTGCTAAAAATGGATAGCAGGAAAACTGGGATGATGGCTGAAGGGGGAGGTAGGGTAAAGAGAACTTGTATTTTTAAGATAATATTGATAGTAAACATTTATGTAACACTTTCTATGGCCAAACACAGTTCTGAGTGCCTCATACATATTAACTCACATAATCCACCACCAGCCCTGTGAGATTGTTACTATTTCCTCTTATCGATTTGCAGAGCACTCTGTGGCACAGAGAGGTTAAGTAACTTGACCAAGGTCACACAGCAGTTTAGAGGCAGAGCCAGGATTTGAACCTCAGTGATATGTCTCCAAGGCTGTGCTTTAACCACTGTGCTGTGTGAAATTCAAGGAGAGAGAGGCATGGGTTAATAAGGGGACACTGCCAGGGTGTCATCCTTGAGAAAGCCAAGATGGGCTGGGGCCAAGTGGGCAAATGGAGGAGTTGCCTTAGCTGGGAGCATAGGTAGATCACAGTGCAGCATGCTGGAGGTTGGTGTGCAAGTTCCTAAGGTCAGCAGGGCCCTTCCCTAAGTGAGGAGGGGCAAGGGGGTGTGACAGTTTGCAGGGGCAATGGTCCATGAGCCAAGAGGGAAAGCATGGAGCATTGGCAGGCCACACGGGGCCCAGTAAAGACTCGAGGCTGTGAGTTCAGTGCCTAGATGGCTTTACTCCAGTCTCTCCTCCGTGTTTCAGATGAGGTGCTCCCGGGCTCACTCATGGCCAGCCTCAGGGAGGCATCCCGGATCATGCTGGCCACAGAGGGTACCACGCAGGCAGGCCAGTGCAGAGGCAGGGCTGCACTGTGGGTGGCGGGAGGCCACAATGCGTGAAGGTCTGCAGCCAGCTGAGGATGTTCAGCTGGGAGGAGCCTGGCAGCTCAGCCTCCTGACAAACTGAGGGCTGCTGGGGGCTGGCCTGCTGCAGAGGGAGGTGGGCGGAGCAAACATCAATGAGCAGGGCCTCCCTGGGCTTTGAAGGGGCCGCAGTGGGCCTTTGAATTGCTCCATCTGGGGTCAGGGCGTTGAGTGGCTGGGCCCCATGCTCACCAATAAACTGTGGGGGATGGCCTTCAATTATGGAAGCGTAGCCAACCAAATCAGCTTTCAGATAAATTATTTATGCCCAGGCCTGCAAGGGAAGGAGCCGGCTGCAGGAACAACGTGTTCATTTTTATAAAACACCTGCAAAGTTGCAGTGCACTGGAGGGGGATGGCGGGGAAGGAGAAAGATGATTAGATTAGAAGAGGCCTGCTGTAAATAACACACAAGAAGGGCATTTTGTTTTTTTTTAGACTGCCTTTTGTATTATGTTTTATACAATGGAAGAGAGCATAATACATCTATGAAATGTTAATGAGGGCTATTTATTTACCTAGATTGGGGATTTGAAGAAAGGGCCGGGCTGGGAGCGGGGAGGGGGTGTGGAAGATTGGATTCCATGCAAATGCAGACATCAGGGGGTCTGGAAGACTTTGGAACAGGCTCTTGTATCCTAATGGTGGGGGAAAGGAAGCAACACGTCCCATGGGCTAGAAACCCCGCCTGTGTTTCCCTTTTGCTCAGAAGCAACGTGGTGAGCCTGGATGGGAGGAGGGGTCCTAGTGGGAGGGTAGGTTGGTGGTTGGGGGAGTCCCTCTGGCCTGCAACGTGTAGGAGAATGCCAGGCAAGATGTGACATCTCAGTTCCCCACAGGTCATCCTCCCTCCCCCAACCATGGGAAAACCAGGCAGAAATGAGAAGCATGCAGCCTGATGCCCTGGGGGCTAGCTGCCATCTGGGTTGCCACTGTAGGCACTGCATTTAGAATTGGTGATTGTGTGGGTTTGGGAGGTGCAGGTGACAGAGAGCCTCCCTGTCACTCTGGAAGCATGGACAAGAGCATAGTTGTTCTTCCTTAGGTTAGGGCGGTACTCTGGAGTGTCAGGGAGGCACTCTGCGAGTCATCCCGTGAAAGTGCTCAGAACCTGTTCCCCCCATCTCAGCCCCCGTGGGAAAGTACTGAGAAAGATAGGCTGCACTTGCTGAGCATGGATTTCAGGTTCCCAGGCCATTTCTTCATCCCTGATGCACCTTTCCTCCCTTCTCTTCCATAGTCACCACTTGGGGGCCAGTGAGGCAATCAGGTACGGCTTCTTGGAGGAGGTGGCAGCTGTTGTGCTTTGAAGAATGGGAAGGATTTCCATAGGGAGAGAAGGAAGATTGTTGTCATTCCAGAGAGTGGCACGGGCAGTAGGTATGGGTGAGACAGTGACCCTTCTGGGTTGTGCGTGATTTATATCTTCTTGTATCCCCATGGCCCCAGGTTGCTGCCTTGTGAAAGGTAACCCCTTGGGTTGTGAAGTACACGACCTGAAAGGCTATATGTGGCGGCCTTACCTGTACAGGTTACATGTCCAAGATATGTGCCTAATTATCTTATTTTGAATGACTAAATGAATAATGTGTGTGAAGGACAATTGGCTTAATAGAACAAAAATCTGTACATGATTCAACAATTGTTAATTCTGTCAGTTGCAAGTGACAGAATCCTAACTCAAGTTAGCTTCAGAAACAAGGTAATTTATTGCTTCAAGTAACTAGAAAGTCCAGGTCCCAGAGGTACAGTCAACTTCAGGCATGGCTGGGAGTGGGGTTCCATATTTTGGCAGAATTCTGTTTCACTCTATCTCTAGACTCTGCTTGCCTTTGTGAAAGTTTCATTTTCAGACAAGTTCTCCCTGTGAGGTGGGCAGAGATGGCCTCCAGTTTAGGAACTCCAGACAGTAACTGAGCCTCCTTCACAAATTCCAGAAGTCCTGGCTTGAGTCTCATTAGACCACTGAGTCATCTGTCCACGTATAAGCCAGTCACAGAAGTGGGTGTAGGATGGTGTCAGAGGTGTAATACAATGACTGGCAGGGCCAGAAGCTTGGGGCTTGGAATGCCCCCGAGTCACATTGACTGGAAGCAGAAGAGGGTATGTTCCCCAAAGAAAACTGAGGATCTATTACCAGAAGCAGGGAGAATAGATGCAGGGCAGGAAAAACAACATATGTCCCCTTCTGCAACAGAACGCTTTGGTCAAATAAAATCTTACTGGGAAGCCAGACAGCAAACCAAATAAAAAATGGGGCTGCTTTAGGGATGCCAGCCTGTAGGCGGATGTGTTCTGGGGTATCCTTACTCCCTGAACATAGTCTGTGCATTTTTAATTCCACATTTTGGCAAACACAGAATCCTCATTTGGTAATACATGTCTTTATCTTATTTACCTGCCCCAGCACCATCAATTAAGTGCTAATTTAAAGGTCACCTTCCCACATAGCTCTTCCTGCTTTCTTCCTCCTCAGAGGACCCATAGCAGTGTTTATCCCACAGATGTGTGGCTTTGAAATCCTCTGAAAAACAGTGCATGTAGAAAATATCACACGTTTTTCTTCTCTTGGAGATCTGGGAAGCACATTAGCATTTTAAAGTCTCTGGAAAGTCCTGCAGTCACCTGTTTAACTTTATTCAACTCTTTATGATCTGTGAGCCAGTCATCCACAGAATCTGCTTCTCTCTTCACCTAACACTAGAGGACTGGATGTTTTCAACGACACATACTCTGGGGGATGTTGCTGTGGGATACTGCCCAACTTAAACATGCTCCCTGGTTTTGTGGCTACTGGACAGAGCATTTCCTCCTTCCAGACTGGCCCTTCCTGGGCATCCAGATCCCCCATGGGACCCTGGTGAACAGGGTTTCAATTGAACAAGTGATCACCCAGTGTGGTCGCGCTCCTCGGAGGTGAAGGGAGAGCAACCGAGGTGGGTTCACATTCTCTCCAGACTCTGGCTGGGCTGCCATTGGTGCCTTGCCCTGGCTGTCCAGGGGGAATTTTCCCAGTTGGTAGAAAAGCTGGCTCATAGGGGGCTCTGAGAGAGGCTCCTTTCCAGACAGTGGCAGGTTGCATGAAACCTGTGAAGTTCTCATCAGCATAAGGTGCAGAAGGTCTGGGGTAGCACCTACTGCCCAGCCCATTGGTGGCCGTCTGTCCCTATGATGGGCTGTGGGGCTGGCATGTGGGCTCACGGTAAGAGCACCCTGCTCAGAAAGGGTAATTCATACCCCACAGGCTGATGGAATAATTCTGCAGGGTAGGGTAGAGGAAGTGAG
Organism: Smutsia gigantea; assembly: GCA_032199065.1. NCBI lineage: Eukaryota > Metazoa > Chordata > Mammalia > Pholidota > Manidae > Smutsia > Smutsia gigantea. Next base: position 21,085 of record JAVSCE010011082.1, read on the forward strand.
TTGGCATGGTTTTCTCCCTGAAAAGGAAGTTCAGAGTGGGTTGTGTGATCCAGGGGGTCCCCCAAGAGGTGGGCAAGGCAATAGATTGAAAAGAGAGAAGGATGTGAACAGGTTCAGAGAGCCTGCCTGCTGTGCACATCACTTAACCTTTCTGGTCTTGGCAGCCTCATCTGCGAAATGAAGTGATTGCTTTTCCATCACCTGGTTCTTTGAGGGTTAAATGAAAATGTGTATGCAAGTGGTTTGTGCGTGTGAAGAGCTATACAAACATGAGCCACAGATTTGGTCGTGCCTGAGCTCTGTTTTCTGGGAGGGGAGAGCGATGGCAGGGACACAGGTAGGGCCCCATCAGAGCTTGTCTGTGCCAGAGGAAGACGAAGGCTTGGCAAACGGTTCCTGGGGGAACATATTTCCAAGGTATGTGCATGGCAGATCATTGTTACTGATAATGTCGTGGGAGGAAAGGTTGGTGAGGGTGGGGGTACCCTGCAAGCATGTAGGGGCTCCAGCTTTGCTGGCTCCAGAAGGAGCTGCTACCCTTTTTGTTGTCCCTCAGTTTCCTCTTCTGTTAATTGGTTGAGAACCCTTATCAGGGTACAGGAAAGTTCATGGGATTCCATGGCAATTGATGTATAATGCTTAGATGAAGGGGGCCAGTGTCTTTCTTGCAGAATGTGGGCATTTGTCAAATGGGGAGAGGATGGTTTTGCAATTAACAGGCCTCGTTTTGCATCCTTGCTTAGCCAGTGACCAGCTTTGTAACTTTAGCTGGCTTACTTACCCTCTCTGAACTTCACTTGTTCACATCTTTAAAACAGAAATAATAATGCTTTCCTCCTTGAGTTATTGTGTGAGTTGAAGGAGAGCCAGCGAAGTAACATGACTAATGGGACCAACCCTAGACACCTGTCAGCACAAATAGGTGCAGTCATTTGGATCACATGCCCATGCACTGTTGTTTCCCCACCAGCCTGTCTGCCTTGAGTAAGCCCAGCTCAGGTGGGAGTGGGGCACCATGGGAAGATGTAATTGGCCACTGGTTCAGTCCAGGTCAAATCCTTTGATAACACATTCAAGTGCAAAGCTACCCATGGACAAAAAGCCTTCCGAGCGGGGCCATAGCAGCCAGCTTCTCGGCTGCACCCTCTGTTGCAGACAAACAGAGGCACTGCCTTAGTTCCCTGCAGGTAGCAATGGAATCTGGCTCTGTAAGATTGCAAAGGGTCACCGGGTGGCAGGAGGGCTGGGATTGCTCTTGCCTTGTCTGGGCCCCAGTTTCCCCATTTGCAGGCTGGGGCATTGGACATGATTGCTTCCCCTTTTAGTTCTAGGATCTGATGTGGCTTCTATGGCTCCAAGAGAGGGCAGGGAGGAGCAGTCTGATGGACACTACATTGAAGGCCAGGGGTCCTGATCCTAGCTCTGTGACCTTGGGCATATATTCATTAATTTACTGCTGTGTTAAGTACTGGGGATATTTAAGAGGACAAGACAGATCCATCGCCCTGGCATCTACTACTCCAGTGGGCTAATAGTTGTGCGAATGACAGTGTAAGGGACTGTCAGAAGACACAGAAGGGCTGTGTGGGCACGGAAGGGGAGACTGGGCTGTCAGGGGAGGCTCTGTGGGGGAGACCTCAGGTGAGCTGGGTGCTGCAGGAGGAGGCAGAGGGGCGGGCACCAGAGGAGGCGCTCCAGGCAGAGGCACAGCAAGTGCTGAGGCATGGGGTTGTGAAGAGCCCACGGCGCACCAGTGCTTCTCTGTTCATAGGGCCCTAGGAGCTCCTTCCTGTTCTTATGTTCTGTGGCTGAAATGCCATGAATGAACTTGGCTGGGCAGAGATGTTGCTTGCCAGCCCTGTGTGGACAGAGTGTGGTGGGGCGGCTATATGAGGTTCTGGGACCAGGCTGCCTGACTGCAAATCCCAACCCTGAGCATACCAGGTGCCAGACCTGAGCGTGTCCCTTCACCTGGCTGGCCTTTGCTCCCTCACCTGCCAGTGGGTAGGATAGTGGCATCAATTCGCAGGACTGAATGAATTAACACACGTGGAGCCCTTCGAGCAGTGCCTGCCACTTAGGAAGTGCTTGTAAACACCAGCCAGCTCCTCCCCACTCCTGTTTTAAAGATGAAGAAAAATAAAGTCAGAGGGAGTAAATGGGCTGTCTCAAGTCATGCAGTCCATGTGATGGAAGCCCAGCCTGTCCCTCCCCTCCTCCATTCTCTCTTCCCTCTCCTTTCCTGTCCTCTCTGCTTTCCTTTCCTCTCCTTTCCCTTCTTCCTTCCTTCCTTCCCTCCCACCTTCTTCCCTCCTCCTTTCCTGCACTCCCCTTCCCTTGCTTTCAGGAAGGCCTCCTCATGTCTGGGGCTTAGTTGCAGCCTGAGTTCCTGGATCAGACCAAAGGCATCTCTGGGGGCCTGGCACCCAGACTGAACCCTCTGGGCTTAGGCTGAGGTCTGGGGCTGAGTCTGGGCCTCCCCTCTGTCCCTCTCTCCTCCCCTCACTCCCTGTTCTTCCCCCCATGCACAGAGCCACCTCTGGCTCATTCAGAAGGAAAGAAGTACCTGGGATCTGTCTCTGAGACCAGCAGCTTCTAGGTCCCCACACAACTGAGGGCTGTCCCCTCTCTGGCTGCTGTCCATCACCAAACCGATAGCCCTCAAACAGCCAGGAGTCGCCCAGCACCCAGCGACTGTGAGCTTCCTGCCCACCCACTGGAGGCAACTTGAGGCGAGTTTCTGAGCCACGTAGTGACAAGCCTCTTCTCTCTCCACAGAGAGCAGAGCCCAGTAGCCCACTCGGAACCTGAGAACCAGAACCGGAGGCTTGTGCTAATGAGTGTGCACAGCTTGCAGCCCTTGGAAGTCAGGCACAAGCTTCTGGGCTCGCGGCAGTCAGGGACTGAAAGCCGAGTGGGGCTCCCAGCCCTTCTCCCCATCCCCAGCTGTGTGTGTGTGGGAGGCGGTGTGGGGGGCGGTGGGGTGTCTGCATCACTGCCCAGACCAATCTATCTCTTCATGCTGAATTTTTTCTAAAGCCAAATTAGAAAAAATTGGAAGCCGTCCACATGCTATTCCCCCTGGGCTCCAAATGGGCCTCACAGTTAGGGGAACAAAATATGCTGTTTTAATTTATAATAATAATGATTATTAGCATTCTCATTAACCACAACAATACCAATACCAATAACCCCGCGCAGGTAGGCTGATTACAGTGGGGGCACAAAGTGCTCTTCCAGCCGTGATTTCATTCAGGCCCGTCTGTAATCTGAGGAGGGCAAATTCCCAGTGACCCCCAGCTGGGCTTGGGGGCCGGCTTAGTGCTCCCAGGTCCTGCTTTTCCCATGTAGTTGAGAAGTGATCATATTAGCAACACATTTTTTCAGCTGATGTGGCTGGGTACCTGCTTGGGGACAGGCTCTGGGCATGTCACCGGAAGATGAGGGGATCTTTGCATTCACTGGGTTCCTGTCAGATGGTGGAGACAGGCCCTTTAGCCAGGATAATCCCAACCCCATGCAATGAGCGCTGGCCATGGCCTCTGGAAAGCCCGCAGCTCAAAAGTTGAGGTCAGTTTGTAGGAGGTCACAAATGCTGTTTTGCTGGGTTTGGACTTCATCGCAGATAAGCACAATTTCTGTTAACTGTACATTGAAGTGTGGGCATATAGCACAAAGATTTCAACTCAGTTTTTTCAAACTGAAGCAAAGCTCCCCTGCATCCCCTTCCAGTTACTCCCCCTCACTAGGGTAACCAGTGGCTTGGCTGCTAACAGCATGGCTCAGTGCTGTCTTTTGTATTTTATAAGAGTGGAATGATGCCTGCTATGTAATCCTTTGTATCTGGCTTCATTCGCTCCACATTATGTCACTGACTGTGAGCCCCAAAGGGGAGTGGTGGGATCATGATCCTTTATATCTTTATCCATCTCTAGGCTTATGCATTGCATCTAGCAGGTGCTCAATAAATGGCCACTGAGAAAATTAATACAGCAAAAATTGATGGAGGGTCTCCTCAGTGGCAGGCACTATCCCAAGTTTTGGGGATTTGATGATGATATGGCAGAGATAGTCCATGTTCACACAGGGCTTACCCATTAGTGGGGATAGTCAAACAAATGCCAAATAAACAACTAAATAACCATGGCGATTTGGTTCATGGAAAGCTCTATGAAGACAGCAAACCAGATGGGTACAATGGGAGCTGCTTTAGCTTGGGGAGGAAGGTCACTCTGAGCACATGAAGGCTGACCTTAGAATTCAGTGACTTTTGGAGTCAGGTGTCTAAACATCCCGGGGAGAGAAGGCAGCACGCTCACAGCCGGTGAACTGTTCTCTATGCATCCATCCACCTGGCCAACGCCCCCCACTCAGAGCTGGCTTCTAGGTGGAGGTGTTGGGTTCTGTTCGCCCTTTTCAGCTCTCTGCATTATCTGCTGCATGGATTTTGGTGATCTTGGAGAACACCCTGAGCTTCAGGGTTTATGAGGAAGGTCCTGTTCCTGGGCCTGCCTGGATCATGCATGGATTGATGAGAAGGTCTCTGCAGCCCTGCAGTCCAAGGGGCTGCATCTCTGCCAATCCCGGCTCAGCTGCCAAGTCCAGATAACACTAAGCCCCTTATCTGGAATCTTGAGCAGAAACCCAATTTATATTTAGTACAGCAGCTATGGTCAGGCTGGTGTGGTGCAGATATAGGAGCACACCCATTGGAGTTGAATTAGCACAACAGATACCTTGTGTTAGACATCAAGAGCAGCCTCGCTTGCATATTCAAATCAGGGCAGGGACCATAGACGGACCACTTGTGCCATGTAGACTCTTGGACATCCTTTAGTCCCGAGGGGGTTTGCGCAGTGAGTTGGTGACAAGACCAAAACTAAAATCCTTAATGTGATCACACAGCGCATAACACATTTACCCAGCTGCTCAGTCCAAAACTCCTAGGCGCTCTCTGTGACTGTGCTTTCTCTCTCCCTCATGTCAAACCCAGCCTCGATCTGGCAATTCTTCTCCCTTTGTGTACTTGCCTGTGGTCCTCTTCTCATCTCCACCTTGGTATCGCCTCTCAGCTGGCTTAGTTCAAGAGCTTCCTCGCTGCTCTCCCTGACCCCGATTTCCCCACCTTCACTCTCCCACATCAGGACACAATGAATAGTCCTTGGAACGCACAGATCAGATTATGTTGTTCCCCGTTAAAACCCTCCAGTGGCTTTCTACTGAACTTGGAAGGAGCCTAGATTCCTTACTGGGAGGCCTACATCCACATCCCATTGGGTCCCACGCAGCTTGCCTGTGCCCACCATGCTGCGCCCACAGGGCTTTGTCCATCTGTCCCGAAACACCCCGCTCGCCCCCATCCAGGGCTTTGCGCTTGCTCTTCTCTCTCCCTGGGTCACACTTCTCCCAGATCATGCATGGTTGTTTTTCTGTCACTCCGGAGAAGGGTTGGTAAGCCTAATGGATGCGGTGTGTGTGTGTGTGTGTGCGTGTGCGCGCGTGTGTGTGTACTGGGGTGACTAAGGGCTGGAGGAAAGTATCCAGGGAGGTGAAGAGTCCACACAGAGGACACGTAATGAAAACAAAGGGATGTGCAAAAAAGAGGGGCTCTGGAAATGGAGGGAGCTGGTTCAAATCCCCATTCTGATACTGAATAGCTTTGTGACCTAAGCTAAATTCCTTATCTCCCAGGCCTCAGTTTCTTCATCTAGAAAGATGAGAATTCTAATCCATGTATTCTTCAGAGCCATAGTGTAGGTGAATAATAATCTAGATAAAGGATCTGGTTCAGTGCCTGGCACAGAGTCAGTACTTAATAAACAGTAATGTTTTAATTTTAAATACAAATCAATATAAAACAAAGATAATGACTGGGGCTTGGAGGACTAGCATTCCTGCCACTCACTGGCTGTGGGACCTAAAGCAGCCAGCTGTCCCTCTCTGACTTTAAGCACCAACATCCCACAATTTGGTGAGCCATTTTGCTTTCTCCTATTAAACCCTTCTGGTGAGTGAAGCCAGGACAGCTCGAAGTACCATGAGGAGGCCCCAGAAGATAGAGAATGGGGTTTCAGGTTTGGGTTGGAGGCCCCCAGCACTTCTTGGAGGTGACAAGCTGCACTTAAGAACGATTATATGGGGCCGCCCACTGTGACTCAGGCAGGGTGCCGAGAGTTTTATTTATGGCGACTGAAACCTTTAAGGCAGTCTCACTAATTAGGCGTGCTGATCCCCATTCTACCAATGAGAAAAATGCCAAGGGTTTGGTGATTTGCTAGAGGCCATTCAGATAGTAATTGGAGGGGTTGCCATTTAACTTTAAGATTTAAAGTCCATTTTCTTTCCAGGAAGTGTCCTCTGAAGCTGTGCTTTCCAGTGTGGTAGCCACTACTGGCCAGATATGACTAGTTAGGTTTGTATTACTTAAAATGAAATAAAATAAAAAATTCTGTTCCTCAGGCTCATCAGCTTCAAGCACTCAGCAGCCAGTGGCTGCTGTTCCTAGTGGCTACCGCATCAGAAGGTGCAGATACCAAACAATTCTGTCATTGCAGAAAGTTCTTTTGGACAGTGCTGCCCTTAAGAGCGGCATACCGCATCCACAGGAGGCCAGGGCCATGGCTGGGGGCTGTAATTAATGGCACAGGTGGTTGCACATTACTGGATACAGATCAGGGCACTCAGGGACAGGTGACACCCCTGTAGGGCCAGGGAATGTGGTGGCCTTGGAGGAGCAGGAATGGCTGCTTTCCCATGCGACCTCTCCCTCTGGGCTGCAGTGCTCTTTGGAGCACTGGAGTAGCATGTGTTAAACCCCTTGCTTCTCTGAGTGTGGCTCACCAACCAATGGCATCGACAAACCTGGGAGCTTGTTAGGAGCAGTCTCTCAGACCCCACCCCAGACCTGCTGAATTGGAATCTGCATTGTAGCGAGATCCCCAGGTGATTCCTACACACATTGCATTTGAGAAGCACTGGGTTATAACCACGCTCTGCAACTTTTACTATTGCAGTCAATGCCAGCTCTTCCACAAGAGTCTTCTAAGCCCTATGAAATCCATGTGTGAGCACCATCCAGTTTGTCCTGAGGCTCTGCCATGGAAACATCTTCTTTAGAGATGTAGCACAGAACAGTTTTTAATTTCTTTTACGTTGTACACATCTAAGGTCAAAACTAGCAGGACTCATAGAGATAATCTAGTCCCTACTGCTTATCTTATAAATGGAGCAGCTGAAGCCCCAGGAAAGAAAGTAGCTTATCCAAGATCATACAGTAGTGTCAGAGCTTAAACCAACATGCCATTGCAGGGTGTTTCAGCTGAATATGATTTTGGACGATGGAAAGAGCTACAGTGGGAGGACCTGGGGCTGATGTCCCACCTTTGTCAAATGAGTTGAGAATTTACTATCTCAACCCTGTCCAAGGAACTGATTCAGTCACCATGGTTACTGTGTATCAGGTACCTTTCTAAGTGTTTGCATGTGTTATTTCACTGGGTCCTCACAGCAATTCTGTGATGTAGGCACTGTTACCACCTCGTCTTCAAAGATGAGGACACTGTGGCACAGAGAAGCTAGGTTGCTTGCCCAGCTTCACCCAGATAGCAAATAGTGGAGCCAGTGTTCAACCCCATGCATCTGACTCCATTGTCCGTGCTCTTCCCTTCTTTTGCATGCTGACTGCATAGAGAATTGGTGCATGAAGGGGTTCCTTGGACATCTGATGCTCCACAGGCAAGAGAAAAGATACTGTGGAAGCATAGTCACCTGTAGACAAGTTCCTATGATAGTTAAGGATTAAGTGGGTGTAACCAGGTGGAAGGGACATCTCAGGCATCCCACTTGGAAAGAAGACAGAATTGCAAAGTCACTCATTTCAGAACACACAGTAGTTGGGATAGGCATTTAATAATGTATATCACTGTTGAATCACTATGTTCTATACCTGAAACCAATATATATTGTATATCAACTATACTTCATAAAATTTGTCAAAAAAACCCCAATGACTACGTTAACAATATTGTACAGCATATTTGAAAGTTGCTAAGAAAATAGATCTCAAAAGTTCTCATCATAAGAAAAAAAATTTGTACCTGTGTAAGGTGATGGATGTTAATTAGATTTATCATGGTGATCATTTTGCAATATATACAAATATCAAATTATTATGTTATACTCTCAAAACTAACACAATATTATGTGCCAATTATATCTTAATAAAAATTAATAAAAAAAGGAACACACAATACCCCCAAAAGACACATGGACTCTTTGACTTTAGAATTAAGAGAAAGTGTGGTGGGGTGAAAAGAATAGTTATCTTAACACCTGAGGCAAGAATTCTTCTTAGGGAGGTAACTATCTTGGTTTAAGAAAAATGTAGTAATTTGCTTGACTGAAGAAGGTGAAACCCCAAGAGTGAGTTGGTAAGAGAGGAAGAAATAAAAAGAAACCACACCACTGCATGGGGAAAAGATTATCAAGAACTTTGGTGTGGGGAGAAAGATGAGAAGGGAGGAGAAGAAAAATAAAGGGGAGAGAAGGCTGGTTGAACAATACATTGCCAGGCATAACCAAGGGGCTCCTTTAAAGGAGAAATCTAGTACTTGATTTAATTTTTTCTGTATTACTGTGATATCCTCTCATCCCAAGCCTTTCTTTCCTCTTAATTTCTATTATGTCTGCCTTGTACACAAGGTCGTGTGTGTGTGTGTACATATATGTGTATCAAAGGAAAGAGCTGACCTCTCTGGGTGGGGTTGCAAGAATGTCCGTACACAATCTAGTCCAAGGAAAGCAAAATCTTCCAGACAGATGTGACCGGTAAAAATGTCCACCACAGTGGAAAACAGTTATTGCCTTTGCCTGCTTCTTCATGGAGGCATTCGTCTAAGAATTATTTAGTGAACAACTACTATGCAGGAAGTAAAAGGGGAGGGGAGGGCAGCAATGGGGGTTGCAGGCAGATGATGTAAAGTCTTTGTGCTTTCGTTAAGACGTTGTTCTGAGTGAAATGAGGAACCGCTGCAGAGTTTTGAGCAGAGGAAGGAGTTCTTAAAGTTCTGGATCTATCTGGACATCAGCATGATAATAGATTATGAGGGAGGTAAGGGCAGAAGCAGATGGACCAATTAGGAAGCTATTACAACAGTTCTCACAACCTGTGTAGGCTTCTTGGAAGCAGGTTGCAGTGAGGCTGGATTGTAGATTAGTATTATGAAATATCAAGAGGCGATGGGTATGGAGGTCTGGCATTCAGGAGAAAAGTCCATATGTGAATTTAGGAACCATCAATCTATAGATGGAATTTAAAACTCTGAGATGGAGGTTTTTTCCTCAGTCCCATCCCTGAGATTTCCAAGGGACTGAGAATAAACTGGAAACAAATCTCACGGAGCCTTGGGGATTTCATTCAGCCTTTTGAAGCCACTGTCAAGGTCACCAACGTCCTTCCTAAATCCAAAGGTCCTTTCCAGTCCTTGTAGAGTTTGACCTATATTTGTGTTAGGTTTCTTTCATGTGCAAGCCAAAGAGTCGTGATTAATTCACCCCTCCCCTGGAATTCCTGGAGATAATCAAGAAGGATGCCGGAACCCTGTATTTGGAAAGGAGTTCAAGGCCAAATTTATTTGGATCTCAAAGGATATCAGGAAACTATCTGATATCTGGGATATAAAAGAATCATAGATGTTGAATATACAGTGATGGGATATTTAGAATATAGCAGCATGGAGTATTAAAACTGAAAAATGAAAAGAGATTCTTGAGGCCTCTGGTTTTTTTAAAGTTTTTGAGAAAGCACTTGACTTTATATATTGACCTTGTATCCTGTGACTTCATGCTACTGCTTATTTGGCTCCAAGGTTTTTTTCTTGTAGATCCATTGAGATTTTCTACCTAGACAGTCATGTCATCTGTGAATAGAGACACCTTTATTTCTTCCTTTCCAATATTTATACTTTTATTTCTTGTTGAACCAGCTTGGATGTCCAGTACAATGTTGAACAGGAGTGCTTAGAAGGCGGATTCTTGCCTTGTTTCAAATCTTAGGAAGAAAGCATCCAGTTTCTTACCATAAAGTATGATGTCTGCTATAGGTTTTTGTTCTTTATTAAGTTGAGAAATATTGCCAATATTCCTAGTTTGCTGAGAATTTTTTTAAATCATGAGTGGGTGTTGAATTTTGTAAAATGCTTTTGGCATCAATTGGTTTGATAAGATTTTTTTTTCTTTAGCCTGTTGATGTGGTGGATTACACTGATTAATTTTCAAATGTTGAACCAGCCTTGCATACCTCGAATAAATCCCACTTGGTCATGGTGTATAATTCTTTTTATACATTGTTGGATTCAGTTTTATAATATTTTGTTTAGGACTTTCCATCTATATCATGTAGCATATCGGTCTGTAGTTTTCTTTTATTGTAATGTATTTATCTGGTTTTGATATTAAGGTAATGCTGTCCTATAGAATGAGCTAGGAAGTGTTCCATCTGTTTTAATTTTTGGAAATGGTGTTGAGAATTAGCATAGTATCTTCCTTTAGTTTGATAGCATCCACTAGTAAAACCCTGGAGCTTTCTTTTTTGGAAAGATTCAGTTTATTTAATAGAACTATTCAGATTATCTATTTGTGTTTGTGTGAGTTTTGGTATTTACGTCTTTTAAGGAATAGGCCCATTTCAACTCAATTGCCAAATCTGTGGCATAGAATTCTTTGTAGCATTCCTTTATGATCCTTTTAATGTCCACAGGATCAGTAGTGATGACCCACTGTCATTTCCGATATTGGTGATTTGTGTCTTCTCTTTTTCTTCAGTGCCTGGATAGAGGCTTATTAATATTATTGATTTTTATAAATCAGCTTTTGGTTTTATTGATTTTTCTCTATTGTCTTCCTGTTTTTTCTTTTATTGATTTCTGCTCTAATTTTTTATTATTTCCTTTCTTCCACTTGCTTTAGGTTAAATTTTCTTTATCTATTTTCCAAAGGTGACTTAGAGTATTCATTTAGATCTTTCTTCCTTTCTCGTATATGCATTTAATGCTTAAAATTTCCCTCTCAGCACTAATTTCACTGATTTTCACAAATTTTGGCAAGTCGTATTTTCATTTTGATATAGTTCAAAATATTTTTATATTTCTCTTTAGAGAAATCTATGTTGACCTTGGTTATTTAGAAGTAGGTTGTTTAATTTCCAAATACCTGAGGATGAGCCTCCTGGTTTTTAAACATGCTGTGTAGAGATTCCTAGGGGTGTGTGGCACTGCCTCAGGGTCCCTGGGAGGTGGAGGAGACGCTGAAGGCGGGACACACAGGTCAGGCTGAGGCACTGCCTTGGCTCACAAACTCACAATGTTTTTGTATTTTATTAATTGGCTGGGTTATACTGTGGTATGCTGGGAAAAAAATCAACTGTTCAATACAAAAAAGTTTATTTCTTACTCTCAGTATGGGTGTAGTGGGTTGTTGGGGTGGCTCTGTTCCACATAGTCTCTGTGGGGCCTAGGCTGACAGAGAAGCTGCTATATTAAAGCTGCAGCACTGGGAGCTCATGGCCTTTCAGTGCCTGTAGCAGGCAAGGAGAGAGCTTGGGCGGGGCGATGGGGCGCAGAATGGTTCTTCTAGGGCCCCAGAACAGGGGTCACACTGCTACCACACCCTTTGGCCAGAACTAGTCATGTGGTGCTGCCTACCTGCAAGGAGGCTGGCAAAAGAGGAGGATTAGATGGAATGTTTGGTGAATTCCAATGTCTCAACCATACTTGGTATTCCACCTAAGGTTTCTTTGAAATAAGGTTTTGCTACTAATATGTCCAGTCTCCCTTTTTAACAGATGAGAACACTGATATTCCATTATTCATTCCAGAAAGAATAGATGACATATGAGCACTTCATAACCTTGTCTCAGATCATGTCCTCATCCCTTGTACCATATATATCACTCAGCACATATCAACTGGAATTCTAGATTCCTCAGCGTGAAACTCTAACAGTTGAGATGGATCGACAGTTTTCAAGTACATGTATAATCCAAATCTTATTTAAAAAACTATTCATCTCTGACGTGGACACAATTAGAGAAGGAAAATATGCAAATAATGATTTGGTGGTTTCCAAGACTCAAAAGATTTGAGAATAATTCCTTTTCACATACATTTCTTGCTCAGTTGTTTTGACAGATGCAGAAATGTTTGGAAAAAATGAGTTAGGTAGCAGGAGGGATTGCTGAAGTTCAAATAGATGCAGGCTTCCTGAATTTAAGCAAATGACAGACAGCAGACAGTGACTGCTAGTCACTATTATATCTTCAGTATACCTGGAAAAACATTCTCCACCAAGGGTGAAAGCTTACGGGGTGTGCAGGCTTTCATTTTACCTACTCTGGATCTCTCCTCTCTTTCTCTCTCTCTATGCAGATATAGGTTCAGATACAAATATAGACATATAGATACATGACACATATAGATATAGAATAGTAGTCACACATTAACTATGCTTAAATATGTATCTTAATATGTTAATGATACATATTCTAATTTTTTATTGAAAGAGTAATCCAAATAGTCCCAAAGAGTATACGATTGAAAGTCGGTCTCCCTTTTGTACCTGATCCCCAAGCCTTCCTCCTCATAAACAACAATTCTCATAAACTTCTTAGATATACTTTCAGATATCATCTATGCATGTGATTACAAAAATAAATAGCACAACTTACTAAAATAAATGATGTTCTCCTACAATCAGCAATAACCAATAAGAAAATATGATATGAAAGATTATAACTTTCACAATAGGAATAAAAATTATAAAACATCTAGATTTGCTTTAAAATATTGTACAAGGACTTTATGGAGAAACAATTTAAAACTATTAGAGGGTGTAAGTGAAAACATGCACAATTATATATGTGAGCCATATCCATGGATCGGGCAGCTCTATAACTATGTCACTGATCTCGAAATAAATGTATACTTCAGTGTAATTCCAAATAAAAAAAGTACTCACCATAAAGTTTTGAGGAACTGATAATCTTACTTAAGAATTCATGTGTAAGAGCATAGCTGTACGAAGAGCTAAATCAATTTTGGACACTAAAAACAAAGAAAAGGAATTTTTCCTGCCATAAAGTAGGCATGTCACAATGCTATAACAATAATAAGAAAGAAGGTATGTTCGTGTCATCAGAACAGAGCAATGGAACAGACTGAAAACTCAGAAACAGCCCATGTATATGGAAATGATATATGACACAGGTACCTACAAATTAGGTAGGTGATTTTTGTTTGTTTTTTAGGTGATTGTGGGACAAGTTATTCTCTTTGTGGAGAAAAATAAAACTGAATATATCACATCATGAACAAAGGAGAATTCAAAGTGGATTAAAGACCTTAATGTAAAAGACAAAATATAATCATATAGATGAAAATATAGGCAAATACCTTTGTATGTTTTGAGGTGGAGGAGGTATGTCTTGAATAAGGCCAGAAAAGCACAGCTACGAGGAAAAAATAAATGCATGGGTCTGACAAGATCAAAATCAAGGATTTCTGTTCAATAAAGGTCACCATAGGCAAAATTAACAACACCTGACAAGTAATCAATAACAAAGACATAAAAGGAAATCATTACATATCATTGAGAAAAAGAAACTCAAGAGGAAAAAGTGGGCAAAGACTATGATATGTGTAGGCAATTCACAAAAGGAGAAACCCTGGGGACAAGAAGTGTCTGTCACTCCTTAATAGCACAGCATGCATCTGAACAAGGTGTGGCTTCATCCACATTGATTAGCCAAAAATTCAAACCTGGTTAACATCAAGTTTGATCCAAGATATAGGAAAGTGGGACCTCTAATCCACTCTGCGAAATGTGAATGGAGAGCAGTCTAGTAATAAGGACATTCAATGTTCAGGTACCTCATGAACTAGAATCCTTTCCAGAGCTTCCACTGGTCTAGAAGCTGTTAAATTTTGCACGTTTGTTGGAGTTGGGGGAGGCTTTTAAGGGTTCACCACCAGGGGAATGAATACACTTACTAGGAAATGCTGTGCATCATCATTAGAAATAATGAACCAAATGTACATAAAGCAACATGGATAGATCCTAAAAAGATAGTGTTGAGTGAATAAAACTTAAAGAGGAATGAAGTATCTAGGATGGTAACTTTTATGTAAAGTTAAAGTCCACACAATCACAAAATTCACTACCTAATGGAGAGTGATCTATCAAACTTATTAGAAGCGTCCCTACAACGGGAAAGAAAATGGGTGGGAAAACACGGATGGGAAAACAAAGCATAACAAGGCCATGACCAGGCAGATGGGGAAGTCTGCCCTGAAGGAGGGGCATGCTGAACTCCAGTCTGTGCCACTGGGGAGCAAGACACCGGTCAATAGTTGAATAATTCATTTTGTTCTTTGATGTAGGCATCATTACATTTATATGTGAATTGAGTTGCGCTTAATTTGTTTATGGTTACATTTCATAAACAAACCTTCTTCAAGTTTGAACTTTCAGTTTTCCTTTTATAGTTAGAAAACATTTTTCCCCAGGTCTCAAACATTTTCTTATGTCTTTGGAAGACTTCTCAGGCTCAAAGTCTTGGGCCTGTACCATTGGATGGCATGACTGTGTATAGACTTATTGGATTTTAGGATTATATCACCATATATTCAGGAGTCAAATTTTGGTGGATATTTAGATTGTTCATAGTGTCCTTTTTTCTTTAAACAATCGTGCAATGGATATCCTTATATATTCATCTTTTCACAGTGTGTATCAGTAGGTTAAATTCCTAAAGTTCGCATTGCTGAACTGATATGTGTCGTATATATTTAATTTGAACAACTTGAAATTGCCAAATTACCCTTGCACAAATTTATACTCTCATCCTTGCCAATACATTTTGTGTATTATGAAGCACTTTTAGTTTTTCTATGCTGATAGATGAAAAACTTTGTTCATGATTTGAACTTTTATTTATTTAATTCTAAGTGGCCTTGTATAATTTTTTCTTATGGTCATAAGTCATATTACCATTGGTGGTTGGCCTTTTTCTTATTAATTTACAAGTACTCTTTATTTATTAAGAATGTTAGCTCTTTTCATATGTTCTATAAATCTAAAGCTAGCTAGATATACATCTCTCTTTTTATATATTTATATATATATATCTTGATCACTTATGTTTTGTATAATACAACTTTTATATAAAACTTTCATGGTTTTAATTTTCAGTATAAATTTAATCTATCTGGAATTTGCTTTGAGTTAAGAAGTAAAGTAGGAATCCAGGAAATTTATGTTTCCTTCTAGTTAGTCAATTGTCTCAACATTGTATATTGAATTACTCATATTTTCCTGCTGCTTTAGAACGTCACATTTACTGTATATTAAGTTACTATTTGGGTGCTTTCTAAAAATTGGAAGCTTTATTTTTTCCGTTCACCTTTCTTTTAATGTGTCAATATCTGATACATAATTATTCTAGATTTATGGAATATTTGGATTCTTTCTTAGCACTCCTGTTTTCATAAATTTTGTGCTTCTTGAAAGTTTATTTGTCCATATGTAATTTTGAATCATAGTTTGTAGTTCAAGGAATGTGAGGAGGACACCCATGCAGGGGGATGGCCTGCCATGGGGAATCAGCCCTTGCTGGGTAAGGAAGGTATACGTGCAAGGAGGAGCTGGTAGCCAAAGTAAGAAATTGGCTGGGAGATTGGTCAAAGAAGTAAATATTGTAAGGATAATGAAAGCCGGGTTTATGATGTTGGAGAAGGGAATTGCAAATACAGAAAGGGAGAAAACTAGAATGGGTCTTGCGGTGTTGGACTGGAATTGGAGGTATTGTTGTGAACTCATAGTTCTCTAGATCTACAGCTATATAAGTAAACATAAATGTAAATGTGCGCATAGTGTGTATATTCTAGCTCTGTTCACTGAAAGGGCCTGGAAGCAGTGACATCCTGATAGCAATGAGTATATCCACTTGTGTTAGCTTCCTTGCTGCTGTAACAAATTACCATCATACACATAGTGGCTTCAAACACCACATTTATTATCTTACAATTATGGACGTTTAGAAATCTAAAATGAGTCTCATGGGGCTAAAAACCAAGATGTTGGCAGGACTAGAGGACACCAGTTCACTCTGGAGGCTCTTGTGAAGAATCCATTTCCTTGCCTTGTCCAACTGCCAAAGGCTGCCCGCATTCCTTGGCTCATGGCCCCTTTCATCCTGAGTGCCAGAAATCACATTACTCTGACCTCTGCTTCCAGCTTCACTTCTCTTTATCTGACTCGGAATCTGTTGCCTCCCTTTTTCACTCATAAGGACCATTGTGATTATATTTAGGGCCTACCTGGATCTTCCAGAATAAATTCCCCATGTCATTATCTTAAATTACATCTGCAAAGTCCCTTTACCATGTAAAGTAAAATATTCACAGGTTCTGGGGATTAAGACACAGGCATCTTTGGGCATCATTATTCTGCCTACTATACCATTTTCCACTAGGAATTAGGGGCCCTTGGAGAAATGGCTCATTCCAAGGCTAGAGCCTTTTTTATCAGAAAATAAGAAAGGATTCAAAGAAAAATGGGTGCCTTTCTACAGGACACAAAAGCCAGATTGAAGGGGCTCCCAATGGCCCAAATAAAAAGATTATAGCCCATTGTATGAGACAGAATCCATGATCCATATGGATATAAATAAATTATTGAATAAATATACACTTTGATGAGGAATGGAATATCTGTATAGTTTCAAATTGCCCCCACCAAATATGTATTAATTACAAAGAGGAGAAAAGTAGTTTTACTGTGAGGAGGTCTGGAGGCATCGCCTGAATCAAGTGATCACAGTAAAAAATGGGACAGTTTTGATTTGTAACTTTTTCCATAAGTATGTTATTCTTCCCCCCAAAATGTACATTAAATAAAATTCCTGAGTTCCAATTTTGCCATGATAGGGTAGCCCCATTCTTCCAAGGCCCTCCCTCTGATAACTAAAGTATTGGTGCTGTGACCTAATAAACAAGCATCGAAAGATTCTGGAAGGAAGAAGGATTCTTGGGACTTGAGGAACAACATGGTGGAGTGTTCCCTGGGTTTCCTTGTTGCCTCCTATATACCCCAGTTGGGGTGCTGCAAAAGCCCCAACCATGCACCACCAATATGCATAGACAAAAATCTCCAAGAAAAGCTGTTATCCCCGGTCAAAGGACTGGGAAAAGGCTGCTCTGGCAACAGAAAACCTTTTTGACAATAACCATCTTACTCCAGCTAACCACCAGTGGAAAAGCTGCACCTGCCCACAGTTGTGGTTTTAGCAGGACTGAGCAGGAATTGAGCTTTTCTACCCTTTCTACTCCATGCACCTCTTCCGCTTCACTGAAGCAGGCAGTCCTGATGGTGCCAAGTGAAGAGGTAACCCTCCATTTCTCTCTAGCAGAACTACGCCTTGCTTTGTTCCCTGCTGGGACAGTGTTGGT
The DNA here is from genome assembly GCA_032199065.1 of Smutsia gigantea. Taxonomy (NCBI): domain Eukaryota; kingdom Metazoa; phylum Chordata; class Mammalia; order Pholidota; family Manidae; genus Smutsia; species Smutsia gigantea. Next base: position 38,586 of record JAVSCE010011082.1, read on the forward strand.
CAGCAGTGGGGGGAGCTGGTCTTCCATTCCCTTGCCTGGTGGAAGCAGTCACTGTTTTCCCCACCAGGGGAGTGTCAGTGGGGTCCAGTGAGAGGTGGATCCTCCATCCCAACTCAGCATCATGGAGGGGAATGAGGTAGTGGTAGGCGGGGCTGGCTGGCACTTCCATTCTCTTTCTCCCCTCCATGGTGTCATGGTATCAGCAGGGATCAGGGGGTAGGGGTGGCTGAGCTTCCTCTCCCAGCCTGTGGCAACAACATATGAGTCAACCCTTTGCTTTCCCGCTCCTTGGTGGCAGTAGGGCCCAGCAGGAAACTGAACACTCACGCCCACCCATCGCTCTGCTGCATCTCAACAGAAAAACTGCCTGCTGAAAAAAGAAAATTAAGAGGATAAAGAAACTCATGATGTCCAAAGTGTTCAGAATACAATTTAAAAAATCATTCATATACCAAGAACGAGGAAAACCACATATGAATGAGAATAGATAATCAACACTGAGTTGATCACATGTTGGAATTACCTGACAAGGTTGTTAAAGCAGCCATCATAAAAATGCTTCAACAAGGCATTATGAATTCTCTCTCTTTTTTAATTTTTTTATTAAGGTATTATTGATATACACTCTTATGAAGGTTACACATGAAAAAACAATGTGGTTACTACATTTGCCCATATTATCAAGTCCCCACTCATACCCCAGTGCAGTCACTGTCCTTCAGTGTAGTAAGATGCCACAGATTCACTATTTGCCTTCTCTGTGCTACACTGTTTTCCCCGTGATCCCCCACACCACGTGTACAAAACAAAATACCCCTCAATCCCCTTCTCCCTTCCTCGGAACCCGCCCTCCCACACCCCTCCCCTTTGGTAACCACTAGTTCCTTCTTGGAGTCTCTGAGTCTCTGCTATTTTGTTCCTTCTCTCCACAAATGAGGGAAATCATTTGGCACTTGTCTTTCTCCACCTGGCTTATTTCATTGAGCATAATATCCTCCAGCTCCATCCATGTTGTTGCAAATGGTAGGATTTGTTTCTTTCTTATTGCTGAATAGTATTCCATTGTGTATATGTACCACTTCTTTTTTATCCATTCATCTACTGATGGACACTTAGGTTGCTTCCATTTCTTGGTTATTGTAAATAGTGCTGCGATAAACATGGAGATGCATATGTCTTTTTGAATCTGAGAAATTGTATTCTTTGGGTAAATTCCTAGGAGTGGAATTCCCAGGTCAAATGGTATTTCTATTTTTAGTTTTTGAGGAACCTCCATATTGCTTTCCACAATGGTTGAACTAGCTTACATTCCCACCAGCAGTGTAGGAGAGTTCCCCTTTCTCCGCATCCTCGCCAGCATTTGTTGTTCTTAGTCTTTTCAATGCTGGCCATCCTTACTGGTGTGAGGTGATATCTCACTGTGGATTTAGTTTGCATTTCCCTGATGATTAGTGATGTGGAGCATCTTTTCATGTGTCTGTCCGCCATCTGAATTTCTTCTTTGGAGACTTGTGCCTTCATATCCTCTGCCCATTTTTTAATTGGGTTATTTGCTTTTTGGGTGTTGAGGCATGTAAGTTCTTTATATATTTTGGATATTAACCCCTTGTCGGATATGTCACTCACAAATATATTCTCCCATACTGTAGGATGCCTTTTTTTTCTGTTGATGGTGTCTTTGTCATACAGAAACATCTCAGTTTGATGTAGTCCCATGAGTTCACTTTTGCTTTTGTTTCCCTTGCTCGAGGAGATGCGTTCAGGAAGAAGTTGCCCATGCTATATTCAGGAGGTTTGCCTATGTTGTCTTCTAAGAGTTTTATGGTTTCATGAGTTACATTCAGGTCCTTGATCCATTTCGAGTTTACTTTTGTGTATTGGGTTAGACAATAATGCAGTTTCATTCTCTTGCATGTACCTGTCCAGTTTTGCCAACACCAGCTGTTGAAGAGGCTGTCATTTCCCCACTGTATGTCCATGGCTCCTTTATCATATATTAATTGACCATATATGGTTGGGTTTATATCAGGGCTCTCTCGTCTGTTCCATTGGTCTATGGGTCTATTCTTTTGCCAATACCAAATTGTCTAGAATACTGTGGCTTTGTGGTAGAGCTTGAAGTTGGGGAGCATAATCCCCCCAGCTTTATTCTTCTTTCTCAGAATTGCTTTGGCTATTTGGGGTCTTTTTGGTTCCATATGAATTTTAGAACGATTTTCTCTAGTTCGTTGAAGAATGCTGTTGGTATTTTGATAGGAATTGCGTTGAATCTGTAGATTGCTTTAGGCAGGATGGCCATTTGACAGTATTAACTCTTCCTATCTATGAGCACAGGATGTGTTTCCATTTATTGGTGTCTTCTTTATTTTCTCTCATGAGTATCTTGTAGTTTTCAGAGTATAGGTCTTTCACTTCCTTGGTTAGGTTTATTCCTAGGTATTTTACTCTTTTTGATGCAACTATGAATGGAATTGTTTTCCTGCTTTCTCTCTCTGCTAGTTCATTGTTAGTTTATATGAGTGCCACAGATTTCTGCATATTAATTTTGTGTCCCACAACTTTGCTGAATTCAGATATTAGATCTAGTAGTTTTGGAGTGGATTCTTTGGGGTTTTTTATGTACAATATCATGTGATCTGCAAACAGTGACAGTTTCACTTCTTCCTTGCCTATCTGGATGCCTTTTATTTCTCTGTGTTGTCTGATTGCCATGGCTAGGACCTCCAGTATATGTTGAATAGAAGTGGGGAAAGTGGGCATCCTTGTCTTGTTCCTGATCTTAAATGTAAAGCTTTTAGCTTCTTGCTGTTAAGTATAATGTTGGCTATGTGTTTGTCATTTATGGTCTTTATTATGTTGAGGTACTTGCCCTCCATACCCATTTTGTTGAGAGTTTTTATCATGAATGGGTGTTGAATTTTGTCAAATGCTTTTTCAGCACCTATGGAGATGATCATGTGGTTTTTGTCCTTCTTTTTGTTGATGTGGTGGATAGTGTTAATGGATTTTCTAATGTTGTACCATACTTGCATCCCTGGAATAAATCCTACTTGATCCTGATGGATGATCTTTTTGATGTATTTTTAAGTTCAGTTTTCTAATATTTTGTTGAGTATTTTTGCATCTATGTTCATCAGGGATATTGGTCTGTAGTTTTCTTTTTTTGTGGTGTCTTTGCCGGTTTTGGTATTAGAGTGATGCTGGCCTCATAGAATGAATTTGGAAGTGTTCCTTCTTCTTCTACTCCTTGGAAAACTTTAAGGAGGATGGGTATTAGGTCTTCACTAAATGTTTGATAAAATTGAGCAGTGAAGCCATCTGGTCAAGTTGTTTTGTTCTAAGGTAGGTTTTTTATTACCAGTTCAATTTCATTGCTGGTAATTGGTCTGTTCAGATTTTCTGTTTCTTTCTGGGTCAGCCTTGGAAGGTTGTATTTTTCTGGAAAGTTTTCCATTTCTTCCAGGTTATCCAGTAAGTTAGCATATAATTTTTCGTAGTATTCTCTAATAATTCTTTGTTTTTCTGTGGTGTCTGTAGTGATTTTTCCTTTCTCATTTCTGATTCTGTTTATGTGAGTAGACTCTTTTTTTCTTGATAAGTCTGGCTAGGGGTTTATCTATTTTGTTTATTTTCTCAAAGAACCAGCTCTTGCTTTCATTGATTCTTTCTATTGTTTTATTCTTCTCAATTTTATTTATTTCTGCTCTAATTTTTATTATGACACTCCTTCTACTGACTTTGGGCCTCATTTGTTCCTCTTTTTCTAGTTTTGTTAATTGTGAGTTTAGACTGCTCATAAGGGATGATTCTTCTTTCCTGAGGTAGGCCTGTATTGCAATATACTTTCCTCTTAACACGGCCTTCGCTGCATCCAACAGATTTTGCAGTGTTGAATTATTGTTGTCATTTTTCTCTATATATTGCTTGATCTCTGTTTTTATTTGGTCATTGATTCATTGGTTATTTAGGAGCATGTTATGAAGCCTCCATGTGTTTGTGGGATTTTTCATTTTCTTTGTGTAATTTATTTCTAGTTTCATACCTTTGTGGTCTGAGAAACTGGTTGGTACAATTTCAGTCTTTTGAATTTACCGAGGCTCTTTTGTGGCCTAGTATATGATCTATTCTTGAAAATGTTCCATGTGCACTTGAGAAGAATGTGTATTCTGCTGCTTTTGGGTGTAGAGTTCTGTTAGTTATCTGTTAGGTCCATCTGTTCTAATGTGTTGTTCAGTGCCTCTGTCTCCTTACTTATTTTCTGTCTGGTTGATCTGTCCTTCAGAGTGAGTGGAGTGTTGAAGTCTCCTAGAATGAATGCATTGCATTCTATTTCCCCTTTTAATTCTGTTAGTATTTGTTTCACATAAGTAGGTAGTCCTGTGCTGGGTGTATAGATATTTATAATGGTTATATCTTCTTGTTGGATTGACCCTTTTATCATTATGTAATGTCCTTCTTTGTTTCTTGTGACTTTCTTTGTTTTGAAGTCTATTTTGTCTAATACAAGTACTGTAACTCCTGTTTTTTTCTTCCCATTAGTTGCATGAAATATCTTTTTCCATCCCTTTACTTTTAGTTTGTGTATGTGTTTGGGTTTAAAGTGAGTTTCTTGTAGGCAGCATATAGATGGGTCTTGCTTTTTTATCTATTCATTGACTCTATGTCTTTTGATTGGTGTGTTCAGTCCATTTACATTTAGGGTGATTATTGACTGGTATGTACTTATTGGCGTTGCAGGCTTTAGATTCGTGGTTACCAAAGGTTCAAGGTTAACTTCCTTACTGTCTAAGAGTCTAACTTAACTCACTTTATGTGCTATTACAAACACAATCTAAAGGTTCTGTTTTTTTCTCCCCCTTTTTCTTCCTCCTCCATTCTTTATATATTATCATATTCTGTACTGTTTGTCTATCCGTTGGTTGATTTTGGGGATAGTTAATTTAATTTTGCATTTGCTTAGTAATTAGCTGTTCTATTTCCTTTACTGTGGTTTTATTATCTCTGGTGACAGCTATTAAACCTTAGGAACACGTCCATCTACAGCAGTCCCTCCAAAATACACTGTAGAGATTGTTTGTGGAAGGTGAATTCTCTCAGCTTTTGCTTATCTGAAAATTGTTTAATCCCTCCTTCAAATTTAAATGATAATCTTGCCAGATAAAGTAATCTTGGTTGAGGCCCCCCTTCTTCATTGCATTAAATACATCATGCCACTCCCTTCTGGCCTGTAAGGTTTCTGCTGAGAAGTCTGATGAAGCCTGATGGGCTTTCCTTTGTATGTGATCTTATTTCTCTCTCTGGCTGCTTGTAATAGTCTGTCTTTATCCTTGATCTTTGCCATTTTAATTACTATGTTTTGGTGTTGTCTTCCTTGGGTCCCTTGTGTTGGGAGATCTGTACACCTCCATGGCCAGAGAGACTATCTTCTTCCCCAGATTGGGGAAGTTTTCAGCAATCACCTTCTCAAAGACACTTCCTATCCCTTTTTCTCCCCTTTCTTCTTCTGGTACCCCTATAATGCAAATATTGTTCCGTTTGGATTGATCACACAGTTCTCTCAATACTCTTTCATTCTTAGAGATCCTTTTTTCTCTCTGTGCCTCAGCTTCTTTGTATTCCTCTTCTCTAGTTTCTATTTCATTTATCGCTTCCTCCACCATATCTAATCTGCTTTTAATACCCTCCATTGTGCTCTTCAGTGATTGGATCTCTGACCGGAATTCATTCCTGAGTTCTTGAATATCTTTCCGCACCTCCATGAACATGTTAATGATTTTTATTTTGAAATCCCTTTCAGGAAGATTTATGAGGTCTGTATCATTTAAATCTTTCTCAGGAGTTGTATTAATAATTTTACTTTGAACCAGGTTCCTTTGGCATTTCGTATTTGTATATGGCACCTTCTAGTGCCCAGAAGCTCTACTCCCTGGAGCTGCTCAGCCCTTGAAGCAATGTTGGGGGTTTCAGGGGAGTGGTATTCATGGCTGGGATGAGGAAAGAGCTGTTTCCTGCTTCCCGGCTGCTATGCCTGTCTCCACTGCCTGAACCAGTGGGCCGAGCACACAGGTATAAGCCTCTATGCTTTGCATTTGTAGGCACTGTAGACAGATCTTCCCTCTGGCTGGGCTAATGCCAGGGTAGTGTTTGCCAATTTGCGCACCAGGTGGGGCTGGCTGGGAGAAAGGCACAGTAGGCTGCATATCCTGGAGGGGGTCCTTGGAGCTGTGTAACCAGCCAGGGAGCTGGAGCACCTGAAGATTGTGAAAGCTCCCAATCTGCTGGGCAGAGTGCACCCAGACAATTTTGTCTACCTGTCCTTTCTCCTGAGCAGTAAGCTCTGTGCAATCCTTGCCCCTTTAGCAGCCCTCTTGTTAAGGGCTTTCTTGTTAGGAAGCCTCTCAGACTGCACACCTTTCTTTTTCCCAGAGCAGCCGGATATGGATCCCTGCTTTCCACAAGCAGCTGAAATCTCAGTCTCTCCAGGAATTCTGCCTGTCTTAGCTTTCCATCCCTGTACTCACGAGAGTACAATGCAAGCACCATGAAATGTAGGTTTGTGCTCCCACAGCAGATCTCTGGAGTTAGGTATTCAGCGGTCCCAGGCCTCCACTCTCTCCCCGCTCTGTTTCTCTTCCTCCGGCCAGTGAGCTGGGGTGGGAGAAGGGCTTGGGTCCTGCTGGGCCACAGCTTTGGTATGTTACTCTGTTCTGTAAGGTCTGCTCTTTTCTCCAGGTGTATTCACGCTGGTGCAGTTCTCTTCCCTGTTGCTCTTTCAGGATTACTTGTATTAATTATATTGTCATATTATATGTGGTTTTAGGAGGAAGCCTCTGTCTCACCTCTCACACCACCATCTTTAATCTTGCCTCTCTACCTTTATGAATTCTCTTAAGGGAAATGAAAAAGAAGATAATCTCAGCAAAGAAAGAGAACTTATAAAACATAATTAAATAGAAATTACAGAAGTGAAAAATGCAATAACAAAAATTCATTGGATGGGTTCAATAGTTGAGTGGAGATGACAGAAGTTTGGATCAGAGAACTTGAGAAGAGATCAGTAGAATTTACCCAATATGACCAATTTAGAGGAAATAGACTGAAAAGAGAAAAAGGTACACATCTCAGGGACTTGAGAACAATAAAAGAGATACTAATATTTGTATCAGTGGAGTCCCAGAAAAGAGAAACAATGTCTAAGAAAAAAAATCAAAGAAATAAAGGTTGAAAATTTCCTACATTTCATGAAAAACAAATATTTGGATTGAAGAAGCAAAGTGAATCCCAAATAGGAGAAGCCCCAATAAAGCCATATCATGACATATCATAATTTAACTTCTGAAAACTAAAGATAAAAATAGTGAAAATATGCAGAAAAACCTATAGGGGAACACCAAACTGAAAAAGAAAGAATTTCTTGTCTGAAATCATGGAGGCCAGAAGGGCACAATATTTTTTTTCCACTTTTTAAAATTAATATAATTTATTTATTATCATTAATCTACAATGACATGTGCAATATTATGGTTATTAAACTACCCCTTCATCAGGTCCCCCCCACCAACCCCATTACAGTCACTGTCCATCAGCGTAGTGAGATGCTATAGAATCACTACTTGTCTTCTCTGAGTTGTACAGCCCTCCTCGTGCCCCCCAACATTACATCTGCTAATCGTAATGCCCCTTTTCCCCTCTTATCCCTCCCTTCCCACCCATTTTCCCCAGTCCCTTTCCCTTTGGTAACTATTAGTCCGTTCTTGGGTTCTGTGACTCTGCTGCTGTTTTGTTCCTTCAGTTTTTTTCTTTGTTATTCTACTCCACATATGAGTGAAATCATTTGATACTTGTCTTTTTCGGCTTGGCTTATTTCACTGAGCATAATACCCTCTAGCTCCATCCATGTTGTTGCAAATGGTATGATTTGTTTTCTTCTTATAGCTGAATAATATTCCATTGTGTATATGTACCACTTCTTCTTTATCATTCATCTACTGATGGACACTTAGGTTGCTTCCATTTCTTGGCTATTGTAAATAGTGCTGCGATAAACATGGGGGTGCATCTGTCTTTTTCAAACTGGGCTGCTGCATTCTTAGGGTAAATTCCTAGGAGTGGAATTCCTGGGTCAAATGGTATTTCTATTTTGAGTTTTTTGAGGAACCCTCCATACTGCTTTCCACAATGGTTGAACTAATTTGCATTCCCACCAGCAGTGTAGGAGGGTTCCCTTTTCTCCACATCCTCGCCAACATTTGTTGTTGTTTGTGTTTTGGATGTTGGCCATCCTCACTGGTGTGTGGTGATATCTCATTGTGGTTTTAATCTGCATTTCTCTGATGATTAGCGATGTGGAGCATCTTTTCATGTGCCTGTTGGCCATCTGAATTTCTTCTTTGGAGAAGTGTCTATTCATGTCCTCTGCCCACTTCTTAATTGGATTATTTGCTTTCTGTTTGTTAAAGGTGCATGAGTTCTTTATATATTTTGGATGTCAACCCTTTATCAGATACGTTTTTTATGAATATATTCTCCCATACTGTAGGATGTCTTTTTGTTCTACTGATGGTGTTCTTTGCTGTACAGAAGCTTTGCAGCTTGATATAGTCCCACTTGTTCATTTTTGCTTTTGTTTCCCTTGCCCGGGGAGATATGTTCATGAAGAAGTTGCTCATGTTTATGTCAAGAGATTTTTGCCTATGTTTTTTTCTAAGAGTTTTATGGTTTCATGACTTACATTCAAGTCTTTGATCCACCTTGAGTTTACCTTTGTGTATGGGGCTAGATAGTAGTCCAGTTTCATTCTCTTACATGTAGCTGTCCAGTTTTTCCAACACCAGCTGCTGAAGAGGCTGTCATCTCCCCATTGCATATCCAAGGCTCCTTTATCAAGTATTAATTGACTGTATATGTTTGGGTTAATGTTTGGATTTTCTATTCTGTTCCACTGGTCTGTGGGTCTGTTTTTGTGCCAATACCAAATCATCTTGATTACTGTGGCTTTGTAGTAGAGCTTGAAGTCAGGGAGCATAATTCCCCCTGTTTTATTGCTCCTTCTCAGGATTGCTTTGGCTATTCAGGGTCTTTTGTGGTTCCATACGAATTTTAGAATTATTTGTTCCAATTCATTGAAGAAAGCTGTTGGTAGTTTGATAGGGATTGCATTGAATCTGTAGATTGCTTTAGGTAGTATAGCCATTTTGACAATATGTATTCTTCCTAACCAAGAGCATGGGATGCATTTCCATTTGTTAGTGTCCTCTTTAATTTCTCTTAGGAGTGTCTTGTAGTTTTCAGAGTACAGGTCTTTCACTTCCTTCGTTAGGTTTATTCCTAGGTATTTTATTCTTTTTGATGCAATTGTGAATGGAATTGTTTTTCTGATTTCTCTTTCTGTTAGTTCATCATTAGTGTATAGGAAAGCAACAGATTTCTGTATGTTAATTTTGTATCCTGCAAATTTGCTGAATTCAGATATTAGTTCTAGTAGTTTTGGAATGGAATCTTTAGGGTTTTTTATGTACAGTATCATGTCATCTGCAAATAGTGACAATTTGACTTCTTCTTTACCAATCTGGATGCCTTGTATATCTTTGTTTTGTCTGATTGCTGTGGCTAGGACCTCCAGTACTATGTTGAATAACAGTGGAGAGAGTGGGCATCCCTGTCTTGTTCCCGATCTTAGATGAAAAGCTTTCAGCATCTCGCTGTTAAGTATGATGTTAGCTGTGGGTTTGTCATATATAGCCTTTATGATGTTGAGGTACTTGCCGTCTATACCCATTTTGTTGAGAGTTTTAATCAGGAATGGATGCTGAATTTTGTCAAATGCTTTTTCAGCATCTATGGAGATGATCATGTGGTTTTTGTTCTTCTTTTTGTTGATGTGGTGGATGATGTTGATGGATTTTCGAATGTTGTACCATCCTTGCATCCCTGGGATGAATCCCACTTGATCATGGTGTATGATCCTCTTGATGTATTTTTGAATTCGGTTTGCTAATATTTTGTTGAGTATTTTTGCATCTACGTTCATCAGGCATATTGGTCTGTAATTTTCTTTTTTGGTGAGGTCTTTGTCCGGTTTTGGTATTAGAGTGATGCTGGCTTCATAGAATGAGTTTGGAAGTATTCCTTCCTCTTCTATTTTTTGAAAAACTTTAAGGAGAATGGGTGTTATTTCCTCTCTATATGTCTGGTAGAATTCAGAGGTGAATCCGTCAGGCCTGGCGGTTTTGTTCTTGAGTAGTTTTTTGATTACCGATTCAATTTCGTTGCTGGTGATTTGTCTGTTTAGTTTTTCTGTTTCTTGCTTGGTCAGGCTTGGAAGGTTGTATTTTTCTAAGAAGTTGTCCATTTCTTCTAGGTTTTCCAGCTTGTTAGCATATAGATTCTCATAATATTCTCCTATAATTCTTTGTATTTCTGTGGGGTCTGTTGTGATTTTTCCTTTCTCATTTCTGATTCTGTTTATGTGTGTAGATTCTCTTTTTCTCTTAATGAGTCTGGCTAGGGGTTTATCTATTTTGTTTATTTTTTCAAAGAACCAGCTCTTGGTTCATTGATTTTTTTCTATTGTTTTATTCTTCTCAATTTTATTTATTTCTTCTCTGATCTTTATTATGTCCCTCCTTCTGGTGACTTTGGGCCTCATTTGTTCTTCTTTTTCCAATTTCACTAATTGTGTCTTTAGACTATTCATTTGGGAATGTTCTTCCTTCTTTAAATAGGCCTGGATTGCGATATACTTTCCTCTTAGAACTGCCTTTGCTGCGTCCCACAGAAGTTGTGGCTTTGTGTTGTTGTTGTCATTAGTCTCCATATATTCTTTGATTTCTGTTTTGATTTTGTCGTTAACCCATTGATTAATTAGGAGAGTGTTGTTAAGTCTCCATATATTTGTGAGCCTTTTTGATTTCTTTCTAAAATTTATTTCTAGTTTTATACCTTGGTGATCTGAGAAGTCGGTTGGTAGGATTTCAATATTTTTGAAATTACTGAGGTTCTTTTTGTGGCCTAGTATGTGGTCTATTCTGGAAAATGTTCCATGTGCACTTGAGAAGAATGTGTATCCTGTTGCTTTTGGGTGTAGAGTTCTGTAGATGTCTGTTAGGTCCACCTGTTCTAGTGTGTTGTTCAGTGCCTCTGTGTGTTTACTTATTTTCT